>PVYP01005055.1:3102-14858 GCA_002995295.1 Rhizopogon vulgaris
AGAATAAACGACCCTGTGTGTGTTTAATAAGTATTCATGTATATCAAATCGAGGAATGACATGCAGAGTATTCGCCGGAATAAAAATAGGGTCCCCGCCGTTGATGGCGGGCCACACTGCTGGTTCACAGCTTCTCCTTCAAATTCGTCGTTAGCAATTCAGAAAACGGAGCTGTTGGTTGAACTAACCTTGTGTTGAAGGGGCTGAACGACAAGTTAGTGCGGTCGCAAATGATACATTGAATACACTCACACAGGTGGATAAAGACGAAGCGTTTCTGCATATTGGATTGAGCATGCTTATCACACTTTGGAAATGATATAAAATGACCGTTAATCACCGCTCTCATATACTTCATGTCACGCATATCTTCATGAGTAGGTTTCCTTGAAGGACCGATTGTCCTGAGAATCTCCTCTCGAAGACGATGCATCACGTCAGGATTTTGGGATAACATGTATACGAGAAACGTCAATGTTGAAGCGGTCTCGAAAGAGAATGGTTCATTCTTAACGCCTGAGACAATGGCAAAATGTGGTCACTTACTGTATCACGACCTGCAATCATGATGTTTATAGTTTCGTCTCTGATGAGAACAGGGTCTGCACGGCGTGAGCACTCACAGACCAGAGACCATCAAGACCGGTACAGCTCACCATCGGAAATTTTGACTAGATGATCAAGCAGAGTGTCGCCCTCCTGTGCCTCCATGGTCTGGGGGCTACCGGTCGAAGATCCGTTATTCTTCATGCCGTTCTTCTTTTCCAGTGCCTCCTTCAGGATAGGGTCAATGAACCCGTAGCAAACCTTCATATGTTTCTTGACTTTATCCTCCCAAAATTCTCTCACCCTCCACAACAAGCCAAAGATACTACGAGGTGCAGTACAAACCTGCGCTTCATGGAAAGCATGAGCAAACTGATTCGCTGGATGAAGGATGTTTGAATCCTTGGAGAAAGGCGATGATGGTGGATAGACTAGCCCCGCTGAAAGAGAGCACACATCCTGTCCAAGTAGAAACTCAGTCGCAGAGTCCAAAGTAAATCTGGACACCATGTCCTGGAAGTCCACGGGATATCCCTCTCTCAACCGGACTTTGAGTTGACTAATAGCGTCTTCCGCGTGCTTCTCGAAAGCGTCGAAATCACTGACTCGATCCCTACTGAAGAAAGGACGAGTCATGGAGCGGTGAAATCTAGCATTCAATGAGTTATGAAGATCATTCACACCTGCGTGAAAATCACCGCACGCACTTCCACATGTCACCTTATCATTGAAGATTGAGCTTCTAGTAGGCGAAGATGGACCACTGAGGTTGCACCCACCATCGACGTTGAAGACCCCTGTGCCGAGTAAAGAATTATACTGATCTCCAAATTGAGTGCCTTCAAATTAACCATGACAAAGTCGATATAAAACTGAATAAAAGGTATGTGCGTACCCTTCAGGAAAGAGTTGAACTGGGTTGCTAAGATTGGCTAGCAGATAAATGAATCAACAAGCGGAAAAGACGTCGATCATAACTTACTTTGATGTGTTCCGGCTCTGATGTGAGTATCTAAATGCCATGATCACTAATTTATGAAATCGAGGACGAGGTAGATATACCCTATCTTGAAACAAAAGGCTGGTACTGATAGTGTGCCCATATGTTAGAGATAATCTCTCGTTCAGCTCGCCTATACACAGCACATGGATCAACACTCGTCGACTAGCTAGCAAGAGCTAGACAAACCCATGTAACCATGCTTGAGACTGTCAATAAGCTCCACAAGTAGGTCTATACCGCCAGGCCAGCGGTTTGGTACACTTGGAGCAAGAACAGCACTTCTCAGCTTTGCTTGCCGCTGATGATAGTACTGGACAATGATGCCATTAAAATATATAACTGCAGGAAACGCCAGGAGGCAAGTCGAAATCTGCAACCACTGCGGAATCGCATTGCTGAAGATCAAGTTGCAGACCAAGAAGACTGCAGCAGGGACAAGTAGCAGCCGCGGGATAATCTGAGCGATGCATATGAAGCCAGGTGGAATCTCCATGATTGACTACTGAAACGAGATCAGCATCCAACCGATATTTTATGCCATGTTAATGAATAAAACTTATTGCGTCCGCGCCGCGCGGTGCTGGCTGTGACCTGTTCCAAAGTTACGCGTTTTGACCCGAGCTCGGACATATGTTTCTCCACCGCTGACTCGGACAGCAATTGGTAATATCAGATATCACCTTGCAAGGTTGCGCAGTACCTTGCGTAATGCGAAGCAAAAGTCGATGATCCAGAGCACTGGGAATGCGCAAACACTTCACCCGATAACATCCCTATATACATAGTATGTTTATTCCCGCGGATCGATGGTAAATTTGGCCTTGGTAGATGTGGAATTTAATTGCGTGCGCTCGATGATTCCTGATAATAGATGATGCGTGGTTACAAACTCGACACTTGGCTATCCAACTGCAAGTGGGTGTATCAATAAAGTAAGTGCCTCGTAGACAGCACGAGTCAACACGATACCTCTTGTGAGTAGATCTTGAGAAATTCCTTCCACATACCATGACAATGCTAGAAATCACTATCTCAGACCTGGCAGCAAGGCTCGAACTAAAGTAAGGTTCTGAAAAGGAATGTGGCCAGAAAGGAACTGAAAATTATGTGGGTAAAATGCTGCCCAGTCCAGTGGGGATCACTATTGACAACCATCATGACACTGGGCGAAGCAGATGCGTAATCACGGTGGACAATCAAGTATTACAATACTCAACCGCAGACGCGTTTTGACCTCGACGTGTCGACCCCGGTCTCTGTTCTTTCAAACAGTGGTACTCAAGTTGTCAACCGTGACTATCAAGCGTTCCGATCATGAATAGGAATCTGCAGTGTGCCAATGTGCAGATTACTTTACCGTGTGACATGAAGTAAAAACTTGGCATCTAGGAGGAAAACGTTGAGAATGCGGCTAGACTCTGTTTATTGTTCACTATGACATGTGCTTGTAGTCTTCGGGATGATCCTCTCGGCAACGCCGCAGCTTGAAGTTTGAGGCCTTGAGGGTTTTTCAGAGCCTCAATGTGCTCCCTGTTCCACCCATTGCACACAGTAGTAGGTACATATTTACTCTTATATGACGTTACAGTGCAGATGGATTCGTGGTTAGTAGAGTCAGCAGCACGCCAGCATGTATTTATACAACCTCTACGGGACTTGCTTCCTCCATTCTTACCCACAGTCCATCCTATACATGGCATGAGCACTAGGCAAATAAAATCAAAATTATGTACTTACATGTGCATAAATAGTGAGGTGGGCCTTGATGATGACCTTTTCGATTGCCTTGCGACCAGAACTCTTAGCCCACTCCGCAGGAGGGAGTGTCTGTACATCTGTGGCCAAGGAGACAGAGGAAAACTGCTGGAGAAGGCGTACAAGGAAGAATGAAGTTTCGTTGTAGGCGAACTGGAGAATGATAGATGTCAGTATGACTACTGTGAGCAGAGCAGTCAACAAACCTGCTGCCCAGGACAAATTCTGGGCCCTGCATTAAAGGGCACAAAAATGAATGGATTGGGTGTGAAATGCTTGTGGAGGCGTTCGTCAAGGAACCGATCTGGGTCAAATTGATGAGCTGAATAAGAAATGCTTGAGCAATCATCCATTCAAACGAAGCAAGTTACTCGGGCTCACCATCAGGTCCCCACAAGTCCGTTCGTCGGTGCATCAAGAACACGGAGTAAGGAGTCCTGAGAAATTCAACGTTAGCCTGATAAATAATCATTATCTCTAGATGGTCACCTTGTCTTTGGAGGGATGTAGATAGGTTTTCCCCCGTTGATTCCAGGCCAGACGGTTGGTTCTGTGCTAGTTCTATCCATTCCCGTAATAATGAGCATAGTGACGCATGCGTACACCAAACTAGTATTTACCTAACGTTAAATGGCCTAGATAAATGACAAGGATTTAATCAGTAGGAACAAGAGAGCGATTAAACTTGGTATTCACACAGGCGGGTAGAGTCGGAGTGTTTCTGAGATTCCCTGTCACCACAACGAAGAAAGTTGCGTTCGCATGGAACTCACCGTTAATGACTGCTCTCATATACTTCATATCACGCATGTCATCGTAATTTGGTCTCCTTGAGCTACCCACTTTGTTGAGGATCTCCTCACGAAGACGGCGGAGGACATCAGGATGCTGTGAAAGCATGTAGATAACGAAAGTCAAGGTGGCTGCGGTCTGGAAAGAGCAGCTTCAATATCTGGATGATGAAGGTCTGAAAGAGGTGCCTACTGTATCACGTCCAGCAATCATGATGTTCAGAATTTCATCCCTGATGACGATGGGGTCTGGAAGGAAACATATTTATGTTAGCTGACACTGCACGCCAATGCTGCACTACATACCTTCAGTGTAATTCACCAGGTGATCAAGGAGTGTTTCGCCTTCTTTGACTTCCCTATCCTTCGCTTCAGTTTTTTCGTCGATCATCCCATTTTCCTTGAGCATCTGTTTCTTGTCTAACGCTTCCTTGAGGATGGGGTCGATGAACTCGTAACAAACATTCATATGCGCCTTAACGCGATCAGTCCAAAATTCAAACAAGCGCCACGCTGAGCCAAATCGCCCGCGGTAGGCAGTCGCAATCTGAGCACTACTGAATGCATGCACGAACCTGTTAGCTGGGTGATTCTCGAAAGCGATATCCTTAGAAAGGGGAGATGATGGCGGATAGATCAGCCCAGTGGAAAGAGAACAGACGTCTTTTCCGAAGAGGAACTCGGTCGCTGAGTCCAGAGTAAAACGAGAGACCACGTCCTGAAGGAATTTAAGCGAGAGCGAAGAATACAATGCTAAGAGAGTATCTACCTGGAAGTCGACGGGGTAGCCATCTCTGAGTCTTGTCTTGAGCTGATTGATTGCGTCTGTCGCGTGCTTATCGAATATATCGAAATGGCTGATACGATCTTTGCTGAAGAACGGGCGCGTCATCGAGCGGTGGAATCTGTACCCACTGAGTTGAGCCTGACGAACAAGGCATGGAAATAGATTGTACACACTTCCATACATCTCCTGAAATGGAGATTAAATCGATGGTCACGATGTAACAGAAAATGAACTCACCGTCAGAATTGAACACCCCGGTACCAAGAAGGGAGTGAACTTGGTCCCAAAACATGGGCCCTGGTTGAAATAATTAAATTAGGACCGTACTCCGTGCATCGAATTGCTGACCTTTCGCAAATGATTTAAACTTTGTTGCTAGAATCGCCTGATATAACATGAATGCATGAGATGGCAGCATTCCTATGTGCTGCTCACTTTCGTGTATTCTGGCTCGGCGGTGAATATCTGGTCGCGACAGATAAAGAAAGAGTATTGCAATATAAAAGAAGTGCTTGCCCTATTTTCAAAGAGGATTCGCATATTCAACGTATGTCCGATAGTCTTGCTTTTATTATCCATCACGTCGCCTGCAATCGTAACCATGAAGAGGGGAGATGTGGGCCTACTTCGTTGACATACCCATGTGTCCAGTCTTAAAATTTTGTACCAACTCTGCCAGAATGTCAAGACCGCCAGGCCATTTACTGGGGAACATGGGAGGAAGGACAGCGCCACGCAACGCAGCCTGTCGTCTGTCGTGATAGTTCGTTGCGAACATGCTGCAAGTGAAGAGGACAGGAAAAGATAATGTATATGCAGGGATTCTGAACCATTCTGGTAAGGATACGCCAAAGGCGAAGTCGCAGATACGGTTTAGACCATAGACTAATGCGGGCGGCAATAGGAACTGTGGCAAGCAACTGAGGAGGTAGATAATTCCAGGAGGCAATGAGTCTGACATCGTTTATAATCTGATCACAATGATCAGGACGAGCCTGTTATGTAAAGGAGTAGCAGCTTTATAGTGGGCATGTGAATTCAACTTACAAATTATTTAATTCATTTTTGTCCTCCGGAAGAAACCTGCCGACCTTTCTTGAATTACAAATTCACTCACACACTCACTTATAGCTTGTGATAAACTTGCTTGACCCAGGAAATGGGAAAACTATCCATGCAAAAATACACAAGGGAAACCGTTTCACCGTGAGAACAGAGCATTTCCAAGAAACTTGTAATTTGGACATAAGACCAAGCTTACAGTATAAGTACACGGAGTGCAGTCCGTGTGATCCTGAGCCAAAGCTGCCTGAAGAGGGTAGTTCCATAGTATAGAAGGAACGACTATCTTCATTCGTTTATGGTCTGCCTAGGGCAGCCCTGTTGTGGGAGTGGCGTGTTTATTAGGATCACTTGTAGTGATCCTACTATATATATGCTCGGTGCTGGTTCGAATATAAGAATGGCAAACATGTCGCACTATTACTCATCGAAGCCACAGCTGTGATGCGAGGTGTTGGCTGAGAATGACCAAATGTAAACTTCGATGACTCACTTTGCTCCATTCGTTCCATTCAAGATCTGGTAATACAGACATACACTTTCCTGGGCTACGTGTTTCCTCCATGAGTAATAAGGTGCTGTAGCACTGAACCAGCACCTAAAACCACGAGAGAACTAAGTAATGTTAATGATGACGGAGAGTACTTCACGCAATGGACCAGCAGACTCTCCCAAAATTGTGACCTTCGTAGGGTCGCCTCCAAGGCTACATATCTGTGCCAGGAAAGCTTCCTGCACAACAGGCACGTAGAGATTTCTACTTGTGAGTCTGGACTCATTGTAAAGCATAATTTTGGTCAACTAGAATATTAAATCCAACCTCTCTGAAGGATTGCCAGATATCGATGAACACGTACGTAGCCCGGCATTGAGCGCACTTTGATCTTTTCTCCAGCAGCAAGTAAACGTAGTCAGCAATGAGTACATTTGAGAACCAAAATGAGTACCAGCGAAGACATACCGAATAAACCGAGGCGGTATGAAGACAGTAATTACATCGTAATCAGATCTGCGCCATTGAATGCGCCTTCATATACATGTATCATGACCGCCCTATCAACAGATCATCCGTGGATCCATATGACATCTGGGAACCCTCCAGGAGCGTATACACTGCAGGATACAGCATTGGAAATGTCAACACTTTCGTTCTACGACAGTGCTTACTTCAAAAATAAACAGATTTCCGACTAACTGACGGCCCTTTTGCTCAGAGGGTGCTTTCAAAATCACTCGAAGCATGGCCCAGGGCTGTTTGACAGCATTTATTTGGTTGCACGGTAGCTTGTTGAACCACTGACGTGGTCGGTGAACGCTGTGGGGCTGCCCAACTCAATTTGCATATGCGCTCGAAGCGTGAGCTAAGACTGTGCATTGCATATACATAGGATTGGACCCACCAACTGGAGAAGTGGTGTACCGTATTCCAAAGAAGAATTTGTCACTATGTTAAGTGATCCCCGATACTGTGCATAACCCAAGTCGATGATATGTGCCGATGCTGCAAATATAAGCAATGGCCAGTAGATGGAATTCCCTCATAGGTGCAGTGAGACAACTCCAACGAGGTTGATTCAGGGAACGACATGACAGATAATACACGTTGGAGTCCCAGACGTTATCCACATGGAACGTTAGATTCGTTGATATAGTTGTTGAGAATTAGGATATCAGAATTTCAGAAATATGACCACAGGTTGCGCCACTGGACACGATCCGTCCAATGGTGCATATCAAGCGAGGAAGTGGATTATAGCTAGAGTGCTGGACACCGATCAAGCACTGACTGTTCTGACGGAGAACTCTTCTTGGAGATAATTCCTTTGTCATCCGTCTGTAGACTGATACAGTTAGGGCCGATGATCTGATTCTGCTTTGCCAGGATCTCAAAGGCTAAGCAAAACCTATATCATTGATGGGAGATTGAGCACCGATGAACAGTACACCTGAGACGACGCGAGAGAACGATAGAATTGCCAGTCATTTCTAAGACCTACGTCAGTTCAGTTAGAGTAGAACATTAATATATTGTCAAAATAGGTTGGTGACTAATTTTATGTAAAGTGGCACCATAGGTCCATAGGGACTCATCTTCCTTCCATACACAAAGACTGTTTTCCTTGGAGACTACCCTCCTCCAGTGTGGTGAAGACGAGCAGGTCTCTTGATTCCACGCACGATGTCTGATACAGCAAATGAATCGCAGACATTCTCTGCTGAATCGTACTTTGCGACACAGCCGCAACCTCCTTCACTCGCCGCTGACATACAGGGCGTGCACGAGTTCATCGAGCAGCAACGACAGGCTAACCGATGCGTCGTGCTTGTAACGGTAAGCGTCCTCGAAATCCTCGCATCATTTATCCTGAACTCCAACCAGAGCGGAGGGACTACAGTACCGCTGGAGCTTAATGTGTAAGAGAGAGTTAAGCTACGCCTGCCGTACGAAGTCGCTGACCTCAATGATGACCGATATGCGCAGCGTCCGCTTCCTTGATAATTTCAGCGCCGGTGCGCTCTTCTTTTCTTTGCATTATGTTCCACCAACCGTCCGTTATGAATTCGTGCAGGCACCCGCGGTGCAACCTCTGCCGAATATTTCCTCAAAGCTGGCTACGCCGTCATATTCATGCATCGCCAGTTCAGCCTGCAACCATTCAGCAGGCATTACTCCCACACAACGAACCCATTCCTCAACTTTCTTGAGGTCGACGCCTCATTACCCTCATCCTCGACTATAGACTCGGCATTCCCGTATTCACACGATCCCGTACCTATGACACCAACACCACAGATTACTGTTACTCTTGCTGAGCGCGCCAAACTCCTCTCTGTCCTTCGTGCATACAAGGCAGTGCATGAGCAAGAAACCCTACACATGCTTTCATTTGTTACTGTGAACGACTATCTTTGGCTACTGCGCGCGGTCAGCAGGGAGATGAGCGTCCTGGGGGGGAAAGCGATGTATTACCTTGCTGCTGCCGTCAGTGATTTCTTCTTGCCGCAGCAGAGACTGGTGAGTGATCACACCTTACTTTGGTGAAAAGATGATGTTAATATACGGATGATCAGTCGGAACATAAGATACAGTCTGGAAAGGGCAATCTGTCCATAGAAATGGATCAAGTACCGAAGATCCTAAAGCCGCTTGTGTCAGAATGGAACCCAGAAGGGTTCATTGTGTCTTTCAAGGTAGACCGTCATCACGTTTGTCCTCTGCATGTAATAACGTCTTTCTCTAGCTCGAAACCGATGATACACTTTTGGTACCGAAAGCCCAACAAGCACTTGAGCGTTATGGGCACCAGGTAGTCATCGGAAATGAGCTCCACCATCGCAAGTACCGCGTCGTGCTGATATCCCCTGTGGCGCAGGAGGACGCCGCAAAGAAGCCCAACGGAGTCCTCGCATATCAACCTAAATATGAGGAATTCTGGATAGAAATTGACTCGAATCAGCCATCCTCTCATCCAAAAGAAATAGAGGAAGATATCATCGATGAACTGATTAAACGACACAAGGCATGGATCGAGAGGGCATGAGTAGGTTCCGATCAATATAGCAACCCGTTGTATGTAATATACTGCTATACAAGCTTTCTACAAGTTTCAACAGGTCATGCACTCGAGACCGCCTACCTTGCTGAGAAGTACGGTGTACCAGCTCCATACCAACAGCTGCCTTTGATGGGTGCTGGCGGTGCTGGGCGTAACATTCGCCCCCCAACCGGTGACGACGACCTCTTCTGAACCCAGGAGATCATCAACGGTGGCCACAATGTCCCCCTCACTAGTATGTCCACTGTCCTCTCATCCTATGCCGTCTTGGTTCACATTTCCCGGATTTCATGAATGCTCAATATTACATTGAAATTCAAATTGGCACACCACCTCAATCATTTAAGGTTATCCTTGACACTGGGTGAGACCGTTCCCCTTTAGATACTCATCCATTAGGTCGAGCAACCTCTGGGTCCCCAGCTCCAAGTGCACATCTATCGCGTGCTTCCTTCACGCCAAGTATGAGTCCGGTGCTTCCTCCACCTACAAGGCCAATGGCTCCGACTTCTCCATACAGTACGGCACTGGTTCCATGGAGGGCTACATTTCCCAAGACGTCCTCTGCATCGGTGATCTCTCTATCCGTCACCAGGACTTTGCAGAGGCCACCAAAGAGCCCGGTCTCACCTTTGCCTTCGGCAAGAGTTAACGCATGAATCAGGTTTGACAGTATTCTCGGTCTTGCCTACAACACCATCTCTGTCAACGGTATAGTACCTCCCTTCTACGACATGATTGCCGAAGGTCTCCTCGATGAGCCTGTTTTCTCTTTCCGCATCGGTGCCTCAGAGAGCGACGACGGTGAGGCTACATTTGGCGGTGTCGACCACCAAGCGTACACTGGTGGTATCACCTACGTCCCTGTACGCCGTAAGGCATATTGGGAAGTCGCGCTTGAAAAGGTTGCATTTGGAGATGATGAACTAGACCTTGACATGACAGGTGCCGCTATTGACACTGGTAGGCTCCCTCTTTGTTCAACAGACTCGAGCTCCTCACCATATTACACGCAGGCACCTCCCTCATCGCACTCCCTACCGACATCGCTGAAATGCTCAATACCCAAATTGGCGCCACCCATCATGGGATGGTCAATACCATGTCGACTGTGCTAAAGTCCCATCCCTTCCTAAACTGACGCTCTATTTCGGCGGCAAGCCCTACTCACTAAAGAGAAGCGATTACGTGTTGGATGTTCAGGGCACGTGTATCTCGTCGTTCACGGGCATGGACATCAACTTGCCTGGAGGTTCATTGTGGATTATTGGTATGTGATTTATTTATTGTCAAGTCTGCGATTGATTAAGTGTCTTCAGGTGATGTGTTCCTTCGCCGATACTACACGGTTTACGACCTCGGTCGCAACGCTGTTGGTTTCGCCAAGGCTGTTTGAGGACTCTAATGCAATCTGGTATTTATACCACAGGGGTGGCGTATGAATGTCTTTTGTCCGACTTGGAAACTCTTCGAGGGCGTGCTTGGGTTAACCTCATGTGTCCTTGCTGACTATGCTCCGGTGTTGTTGTACTATGAATCTGATTTAATATACTCCAATGCCACCGAACCGCCGGCGTTTCGAGTTTAATGTATAGAGATATAGAGATACAGTAGAATGATGGGACTTCAGCGCGTCGAGGCAGGAGTACAGCCCTTTGAAGCGGGGACTAAGTAAAGCCAGGGACTCAGCACACAGTGCCTGAGCTAACTTTTCCACAGGATGTCAGACAACCTTACAGCACTGCCGTGTTCGTGTAATTTAGTTCGAAAAGCGGCAACTCGTCACCGGAAGATGAGGTTCCGGTTGTTTAACTGGACTCCTGTCACTTCCAAAGTAATTCAAACACTCCGCTCGGGCGGGACAGTAGCCTATGGTAACTCATCGAATATATCGTGTCAATCGGTGCTTATGATAAACAACCGTGTACCGGTACAGATACACATGGTTTATACAAACGTAATGGTTTAAACCGTACCGGGTGAATCAAAATTAATGCCTGTATCGATAGCAGGCAATGTCAGACAAGACGATTCAATGTCTCCTTTTCTTCATCCACATATGAAAGAGGACTGGAGTTGCGATCATCGAGAAGGTGGTATTTCTCGTCATCCACCGACGAGCGAGGTGAACTTGTGCGGCGACGCATGACATCCGTAACGATGCCTGGCATCCTGGACAGAGTGGCTTTTCGTGTCACCCGTGCAATCTTCTCAATTGGAGAGGTGGTGACAGATTCTGTGTCCTCTGCGTTGGT
>PVYP01005055.1:22965-34801 GCA_002995295.1 Rhizopogon vulgaris
CATCTCTGCATTGCTGCAATTTGCAAATATCTGAATAATTCCTCTGTATGCTCCTTACTGCATAATCATGTTCAAGTACTTGCCAAATGAGTAGTTCATGAAGATGCCCTATTACGTGGTCTTCAAGCCTCAAGGTCTGTGCGCGGTATGTTAATAAGCGGTGTAGGTCCGCTTTGTGGGTCCAAACTTGAAATACTATATAGCCTTAAATCGTTCGCCACTGGGGAAGTATCTTCATCACGCATCGATGCGGTTCTCTACTTTCACATGTTTTGCATTGGCAACTGCAACGCTGCTGCAGCCTGTGATTTCTGGCAACGTTCAAGTTGAACCAAGTACCCCAAGCTTTGCAATTAACGAGAGTGTAGTACTGGTAAGAGAGACTCTGTCTACTGCCAGTGATGGAGGTATGTCGCAAACCTCTTATACTTCTATTAATTTACAGCTAACGGCTGTATTCCTTCACTAGGGGATGGATACGTAGTATCAGGACTAATGAAGTGTGAGTACAATTTTGACAACTGCCTTCAAATTACTCAGTGTCAGAAATTATTGACAGCACTTTTTAACTGGTCTGCAGTGGCACGCTGGCTGTACGATTTACTGCACTTTACGCACGCCCAAGAGTCCTTTTGGGACAAAGTCACAGAGCTCGGTCCAAAGTTCCAAGATCATACTGATGGGCTATTTCATTATGCCTCGGAGCTCTATCCCTCCGAGAAGATAGCAGAGTTCAAGGTTTCTGTGGATAATATCGCCAGCACAACTACCACGCTGCAGCAGGTCATCCGTGGAGTCGCAGAACAACGTGGCATTCCTCTCGACTCCATAAAAACAGAACTTGGAGGTGTCTTCAATGTCATATTCGAAGAACTCAAAGAGAAGTTCCCACCTCCGGACGAGGCTCCCAGTCACGAGAACCGTACAGCCATGATCAAGACAGTTCTTGACCGCGTCGAGGAGGGCTTTCTACAGTTCGCCGTCAAGCATGGAGTTGATGAAGAATCCCTGAAAAGTCATACCAGTTCTCTGAAGTCTTGCGTCCAACTCATCGTTGTGACCATCGGCACGTTACCGATATTTTATGATTCCGTGTATGATCTGACCTAAAAGAACATGATACAGGAGACCTCGTTGAACAACACGCAGAGCTTGCGATTACCCTCTCGGTCGCTGCGATTGTTATGGTACTCCCCGAGCTCTGGCTTCTTCGCCAGGTTCTCCGCATGCTTGGATTTGGTCCACTGGGACTGGTTAAAGGTGCATTTCTTCATGATTGTGGCGCTGAGCGGCTTTTCAATATGATATTTATAGGTGGAGTTGCTGCATGGATGCAACGGTGGTTATTTGGACCCGCGGTCCCAAAGGGTGGCTGGTTTGCGATGCTTCAGCGCCTAGCCATGAAGGCTGTAAAACTTTGAATGGCTGTGGCAGTGTACGCTAGTACGGGGAAGTTCACGTTTCTGATATGTTTGTACATTAGATACAATTTTCTTGATACTTCAGACCCATCACATATTTACAAGGACAAACATGAAGTGTATGGGATCCAATTTTCGCCTGGTATTTGGCAAGTACGCAATACGTATAGATTGATCACGTTGAACACACTTCTCTTCATGCATCTCATGTTCCATGCAGAAATCAAAGGTTGTACTTGTATTTATCAAGTATGCGGCGCATGTTAGTAAGCCAACCGACATCGCACCACTTAGTAGGTCCTCGTGGGACCACTGGGCAAGTGTTAAATATAAAGTATCGCTGACAGCTGTAACCCTGCAGCTATCATCTCCGGGTCCAAGAAGCAGGCGCACCAACCGTTGACAAACTGGGCGGGTAGTTTAAGGAGTAGGGAAAGGCCCGGTGGGGACGGTGGATATCAAGATGCGTGTGAAAGCAGGAGGCTATGGTGGAAGCAGTAGATAAGACGGGACAAGATGAGCCAGCAACCGGGAGCTCAAAGGTATGTGGAGGAGTATCATGATATATATTCAACCCAGAGTCGGAAGCTAACAGTTCTTCTGCGTAGATAACTGCATCGTAACTCACCAATAACCATGATATTTCGTCCTAAAAGAGAGGCGATATCATGCCCTAACTCGCCGCTTTCTCAGGTGTGTTGGGATATGGATGGCTTGTTTGACATCACCAGTGACTGAATTCATGCCATGACATTCTTCATCGCTACTGAGCTTACAATAATATTGTTGACGATAGCGCGTTCTCGATCTTGTTTCCCTTGAACTTCATTCAGGGCTGGCTCCGCGTCCAACTTATAATGCTGAAGGGGAGAGGGAGAGATGAGCCCTTTGGAATCGAATTATCCTGTCGTAACAGACCTTTTTAATAGTTGACCAATCTGTTATCTGCTCCAGCGCTTCAAAAGATACCATAGAGCCTTTGACGATGTCGCACATGCGACGTTGTATATCAAGGGTATTCGAGACGTCTACGCGAATAACAATGAGCGTGGTGGAGGCATCGGATACCCCATATCGCCGGATAGCTTCAGTGATCTGGAGATGGGCATTGTGATAAACAAATCATCGTGGAGATGGTTATGCGCACATTATTGGTGGGATTCAGTGCCCATAGAATCTCAGAGTGGATAGTTTTAGTGCGAAGCTGACCCTGCGCCTCAGACAAAAGAGCTTGATAAATCGCCGTCTGGAGGTGAAGTAGACTTGATATCTGGGACACGTTTTCAATAAGACCTTGACGTGCACCAAGGGTTAAGACTAGAGTTGGGGCCCTAGTACACACCAGCCGTGCATCAATGAAAGCAAAGTTGACAGCTTCACGCTCAGCGTCCCCTTCGACGCCAAGAATTCTAGCAGCCTGGATAATGCGAGACCTGATCGCGGCTGAATTGGACACATTTTCAAATAAAGCGACATGAACGACGGCGTGATTGAACTGAGAGTAGTAGTATGTCTCCATCATTGATCATGGCAGAGTAAGAACACTGCAAGAACCAAACACACGATATATTTGGCGCCAATCTCTTTCAAGTGTTTCGCAGCTTCCTCTGTCTCAACCTCCGACCTCTAGTCTGAACTATTAATTCCAGTACTAGATTACCTTAACCCATGCTGGCGTGAAGTAAATTCATTGATCATATCATGTTGCCTTCGCCATTGTCGCTTCTCATAGCAATATTCGTGCTTCAAGTCACTGCCGCCGCCCCGGTGGTAGGCTCAAAGATTCTGACCCCTCAAAATTTTAACCAGACTATTGCAGATGGAGTTTGGTGAGTCTTCTTTCAAGTTGGAACATAACTTCCTTTTTGTTTACCAAAGGAGAGTAGGTTCATCGAACATTTTTCTCCATATTGCCATCATTGTCGCAAATTTGAACCAACATGGAATCGTGTCGTGGACGAATTTGAGAAGAAACCGGATCCAGGAATAAATCTGGCACAAGTCAATTGTGCGTTGAATGGAGGTGAGCGGCGAGCCCCCTCCTCCCCCCTAAGTCCCCGCTAATAAGCCTTCCCACCGGAAGACCTGTGCACCGAAAATGGTGTTACCGGATACCCTCAAATGAACCTATACCGGAACGGCGAGTTCGTAGAGACCTTCAATAACAATCGCGACTTCGATATTCTAGTAGACTTCCTTTCTGCGCGCGCTGAACCTACAGGAGACTCCTCGTTATCTTCTGCTACGACTGAGCAAGAGGAGAATGCAGCCGAAGTCATTCTAGCTGACGAGACGTTGGTAATTCAGACGCCGCGCGCAGAATACAATCCTTCAGGAGAGGTAATCCCCTTAACAAGCGAGACGTTCGACGATTTCGTGGTCAATGCGCCTGCGTTTGTCAAGTTCTTTGCACCTTGGTACATATGTTCATCTATTGCCGACTATGTATATATTTCTGAAACACTTGTTTATTAGGTGCGGACATTGCAAGAAACTCGCACCAACGTGGACGCAGGTCGCTCGTCGCATGCAACACAAGCTCAATATTGCAGAAGTCAATTGTGATGAGCACAAATCACTATGCTCGAAGCAAGGGGTCACAGGTTATCCCATGTTGTTCTACTACTCTCATGGCGCAAAGACAGAGTACACAGGAAGTAGAAAGTATGAGGAACTTGTAACTTTCACTGAAAAGGCAGCGTCTCCGTGAGGAAAACTATCCTCTGGAGTTATAATCACTTTCTAATGTTTGCTACAGGACAATGCAACGAATAAACGCTCATGATCTTGACAAGGTTGTCGATGAAAATCCTGTTGCGTATGTCCTCCTGCATTCTTCATCAGACGACCCTATTGTCGTATGTGTACTCCCTGCTGCATCTCGTTTTGTGTTACTGAGGTTGCTTAGAATGAGGTTGCTAAGGATTCCCAACTACTCCTCGGCTCACCTCCGGTATTTGTGTCGTCCTCGAAGGAGCTTTTTACTCAGTATGACATCCCAACGTCAGTGTCTTGGGCAATCCTGGCATTCAAAGACAATCACTCGAAGGAACCTACCTCAATATTTTACCCATCCACCCTACAGTCTTCTAACACACTTAACACTTGGCTCTTTGCCAACCGCCTCCCAACCTCTCTGGAGCTCTCACGTGATGTATTCCAGCAGGTGATGAATGCTCCACACCATCCACTCGTCGTGATCGCTGCGACGCCAAAAGGCGTTCAAATGGATGTCTCGTTGAATTTGAACGATATTGCGAAAAAGTGGCGCCTGCGTAAGAGCCATGTTGGGAAACAGGATGTAGTATTCACGTGGATGGACGCTGATCAGTGGGGAAGCTGGATGAAGAGCATGTATGGTATTAAAGTGAAGGACCAGCCGAAGGTAGTCGTTGCTGATCACAATGTGAGTGACATCAAGTTTCTTTTCTTTTCTATACGCCATGTTCAATAATTAATCATAGCGCCTGTTATACTGGGATAAGGATGTCGCCGGGCAGCCCATTCAGCTAAATGCTGTCAGCATATTTTCTGTTATTGAAGGAGTTTACGCCAACAAGATACGTTCCAAGCACTCGGAAAATATTCTGGAGCGTGCTGTTAGGGTATGCGTTTAGTAGCAGTATTCATTGTCTCAGTTACTCACACCTCCTTGCAAAAAGGCCTTCAGCTCAAGCCTCACAAGGACTGAGGGCTTCATCATCGCCCATCCGTACATGGCCATCCTGTTGATTCTGGGATTTTTGGCAGCAGTCATCATGGCGATCAAGAGAATTTTGGATGATGATACGGGTCAGGCTGGGCATAGGTACATGAGGGGTGGTCGTCTAGATTAATTCATAGTAGATTTACTTTTAGGAAACTCATTTGCGAACTTCGCCATGTGGGAGACGTAAAGTATTTTGAACGGATATCTGACAGCATTGGATAATCATCCGTTCATTAATCGGACAACAGCGGCAACTTGAAAAGATTTGTAATTGTCTTAGATATGATACAGATGTTAGGAATAGTTACAAAAGTGTCGTGCATGGTTGGTAGTGGCGTTGTAATGGATGGATGATTAAAACTCAACCAATACTTCTAATAATCCAATCGTGGCGTCTAGAAAAATATCGCGCCTGCTGCTAAATCAGCCAGCCTCGTGGGGTTCGTGGTACAGTTTATTAATGGGCAGGTCTTCGTAGTCGTGCGATCAAGGCGATGCCGCCTATGGTGAGACGGGATCATCGATCATGATTCCTCGTATCCGATTGTACACAGCGACAGGGAATTGCCTTGACAAAAGTAAGCTTCAATCACCATCCGCACTAACCAGAGAAAATAGATATGCATACCTTTCCTGTAACCGCACCAGCAGGGTAACCGCCCTGTCGCGATAACCATTACCAAGCTCTGCGCGGAACATAGCTTCCCACGTCGATGGCTAGAAAGACAAGGTGAATCATTACCATGTAGAAGTGCACCGATGCTTACCTCGCGATACGATGGAGATGGCGATGGGGATATAGGCTGTTGGGAGCCTTCATGAGGAACATGGTTGCCTGACGCCGCAATGCCACTAGGAGGATCAATCAAGCTCTCAAATATTCTTCGAGCTTCTTCAATGTCCCCGATGGCAGCATAACCTTTGATCAGGAGGTTGGCGATGTATGCCGTCATATGTACGCCAGATGACTTTAGCTTCTCCATGTAAGCAGGTGCGAGAGCCATTTGCTTGTTGGTCACAAAGACATTGATGAGAGATTCGTAGGCAACAGCATCAGGTGAGGGGATAGAATCGAATGTTCTAATCGCCTTTTTCAAATCTTTCTTCACACAACCGTAGGCGTTGATAAGAGCGGCCCAATGGCTGCCCTGTAGTGACACAGAACTGTTGTTTTGGAGGAGCTTGAACACACCTTCCATAGCGTCGGCGTCAACGGGCTCAATAGTTCCATATGCATCAATGAGCAACTGAACCGAACATTAGAGAGTGGCAAATAAAATACATGTACAACTTACTTTGTACGTGTGCGCAGAAGGCTTGACACCAGCGAGAAGGAGCTGGTCGTAATAATGGAGGACCCTCTCACGATCAGGCTTTGTGTGTGCGTACAGTTGCATCATCATATTGTATGGTGGGATGCGAGGCCTGAAGTTGGGTTGCGAGGACATCTCCAAGAACAACTGCTCAGCGGACTGAGCATCGCCAACACGAGCACACGCGGCAATAACGGCGCCGTACGTGATTGAGGATGGGCGTACACCAGGCGTAGCTTTCATCTGCTGGAACAGCTCGAGTGCGAAGTCAGCTTTGCGGGCTTTGGCCAGCTTGGAGATGATCGTGTTGTAGAGGTAGACGTTTGGTGTGCACCCAAGCATTTGCGCCTCACTGAAGAGAGCCATGGCGTTCGAGGTATCATCTGTGGTATCCTTAACGCACTCTATGAGCGATCCGTATGCGTCGGGAGAAGGTATTCCGCCGTTGGATGTAATGCGATCTCGGTGCTGGAATGAGGCTTCCATGTCTCCGGCATGTGAGCATGCGATAATCATCTGGTCTTCAATTTGGAACCATGCCTGGGACTGCCACTGCCTGTTTTCGATCGAGTAAAGGACGATCTGCGCGATATCGTACAAGCTGTGCACCTTCTCAAGATCACCAACACGTCCGAAGCCATTGATGAGCCGCCCGAGAGTAGAGGGGTGAGCATATTTGCCACTCGCAATTCCCTCTTGGAGGCGACGGTAGGCATCCTGCATTGTCACGGTTGGGTGCGACGGGAACCACTCATCGATGTAACGACTGAACATTCCATCGACGACGACATCCTTGATGGGAGGGTACATCTGCATTGAAGGGCTGGGGTTGGGGTTGGGTGACACACTGCGCGACTCGCTAGGCTTCTCGAGTACAGTTCGGAAGGCGGGTGACAGGATAAAGAATTCATTCAACTGCTCCTGCGAGTAGCCAACGTACAGCGCATCCGAGAGATTGGTGATAAGGCTTGCTTTCACATTAGATAGCTGGAAGTTTTGCTTGGAAAGCATAGTGAGGAGGGGAATGAGGCCCTCGTACGCGTAATGTTTGATTGGGATGATCTGCTCCATATCGGTATCTGCTGGAAGAACGACAAGGGCACAGGACAAGAGTGCTTCGTGGTCACGTAAGCCCATCCCGTATTGCGACATATCACCGTGTTTGCCAGACGACATGTAGGTGTGCAAGTAGTGCATGGCCAACACCTTGCTCAAAAGCGTGTTCGCACTGTGTGCTAGTCGGACAACTTTGAGGACCATGTCGAAAGTCGGTCGGTTCTTCTTAAAGCGCTCCAAGATGGCGGGCAGGATCGAAGAGACCATGCTGGAACTGTACAACAGGTGGTCCTTGGGAAGGAGCTTCAGTGTTTCGGGGTGTCGCAGCTCGTGCTTTATGACAGCTTCTGCAAGGTCAAGCCCTTGGTCAATCTTCCCGTGGCGAACAAAATGCTCAAAGACTACGGTGATCAGGTTCGAGAGATCGCGCGGGTGTATGTCATCAGAAATATCCCGGATCGTGTGGGTAGCGATAAACTGAAGGCTCTTGACAGCTTCGGAACGACTGATGGTGTCAGACTGAATGTAGTTGGCATTGGCCTCGAGAACAAGAATATGATCTAGACGGCGGACTTCAAGGCCGTCGCGAGGGGCACATTCAACAAGAATGTCGTAAAGTCGATTAAGGTCTGTGATCATGCCCTCCTGAGCGAGGAAGTCAAGCATCACAATCCATGCAAGTTGGTCAGGGCGGGGGGGAACAAGGGAGGACTCGTGTGGGTGACGTGCTGCTTCGCCCTGCTGTAATAGGCGGTCAAACCACGACAGAGCGGTCGGCACATCTCCTGAGTAGCAGAAACCGGCAATGATGGACGTGAACGTGGACGAGGACGGGGAAGGGACTTCTAAGGAGGGTTCAGCAGGATTGGCATTACTGTCCATCATAGTTTCCAAGAGGCGTAGAGCGCCTGCGGGCTGACCACCACGGAAGTACGCTTCAATCATTTTATTCCAGACAAGAAGTTGTCCGCGAGAAATCGAGCTCGCTACAGCTGCTTCAGGCGCGGAATAATCAAGTCCTTTAACACGGCCGGCCTTACTGGCTTCCTTGAACTCTTGAAAGACCTCCTTAGCACCATGCAGGTCATTAGCATTAGCATATACAGAGAGGAGACATAAGAAGACTTGGGGGGATGGGAGGAAGTCGGTGCGCGATTCCAACTGCGCAAATACGTGGATGGCAGCATCCACATTGGCTTGAAACGCGCATGACCGGAGAAGATTGGTGTAGACCACGGGAGGGAACTTGTTGCGAGCGCCAATGATCAATGCAGCCTCAAACATAGCCATAGCAGATGCAAAGTTATTCTCCGCCTTGAGCTTCTCGATGCGCTTCTCATCTGCCTCATAGATGGCGACCTCCTGGCGACCAAGGAGTTTGCGGCGCTTAAGGCGAGCATCAAGACCTGAAATACTCTTTTGAACCTCGTGGTCGCGCTCCGTGAGAGCGAGAATGAGAGAGATGTAGGTGCGGGCATTTGGCGGAATGGAACGGTGGACCATGTCATTGTATGTCTCGAGCAGGAGTGTAATGGGGTCACCAGAGCGACGAGTTTCGTGCAGAGCAACCAAGGCCATGTTGAATTCGGCAACGGTGGGGTTCTTGTGCATCGTGCGGAGGACGTGAACCGCGCGAATGACACGGGCACCATCACCAGACCGTGCTGCCTGACGAAGAGACTCATACATATCAGAAACCTTGCCATTCTCGTGGTCTAAGGTTGGGTCTGTAATAGACTGTGGGGCAGCAGGGTCAGTGGGTATGGAGTTGTCAGATGCAGAAGCGGTTGGAGGTGGAGGGAAGTCATCATTGGAATCGGATGTGCTCTGTGCAGCTGTAGAATTGCGCCTGGTAAGAGGAGGCCGCGAAGGCTCAGATATGAGCTGGTCGTGTGCTTCTCCGGTGCTTGGCGCGGCAAATGTGTGTTTTGTGCGAACGTGCTGCTGGACGGTGTGTAAGACACTTAAAGAGTCTGCCCGTTCATGCTCGTACTCGCTGAGTGTGCCAAAGGAGAGACTGTGCCGACGGGTAATGGTACGTTTGGAAGTACGCGGGTCAACGTGCTTGGGAACGATTTCATCTGGCTCGTC
The DNA here is from genome assembly GCA_002995295.1 of Rhizopogon vulgaris. Classification (NCBI taxonomy): domain Eukaryota; kingdom Fungi; phylum Basidiomycota; class Agaricomycetes; order Boletales; family Rhizopogonaceae; genus Rhizopogon; species Rhizopogon vulgaris. The sequence continues at coordinate 32,556 of PVYP01005055.1, forward strand.
ACTCTGCCCAGCGCTTCCATCGTGTGAGGTGGAAGCATTTGCCTGTGTCACAGCACGCCCAGCCCCCTGTAATATATAAGAATTATAAACTAGACATTAAAGTGGACTGCACTGACGGTATACCCATTATAGAACCGACTACCTGCATTGAATTTTGCGCCACCGGGACCAGCACCATTACTACCCCAACTTGAGCTGCCAGCGCCGGTCCAAGTTGTGGGCGGGCCTGGTGTAGAGGTCTGGAGCTGGAGTACGTTGCGAAGTGTATGACCTGTCTGGTTCTGGACAGCGGCGACTGCACGAGAAGTGTGCAGGAATATATGGTTAGCGACCTTGGGCAACATGGTCGCGATTGCGAGCCACTGTTAAAAGTCGTGTAATTCAAGCTTGGTGATCGTCAAAGACGACGAGCAGACGGTTGTTAGCACTTTGGCTATAGCCTATTGCTAGGGAATGTGTAATTACAATCAAAATGATTTTAGTTCAATAAAAGAAAAAATTATATCCCGGGTGATCCCGGGTTAGATATGCCGTCATTTTCCTTGACGGCCGAACGCAGACGCAAGCACAATTTGTGATAGTAATAATAGTATAATGCTGTATGATACTATGCGCCAAGTACCGCGTTTATCGCACAAAACTCGAGGTAGAGGCGAAATATTTGGTTACCTGCATGCGTCATCGCACGACTCGCCAATCGGAGGCAAGAACATCTGCCCAAGTATGTGTCTCGTCCTCTACCTCAGCTTCTGTCTCCTCCGTCAATCCACCGAACGAAACTTGAACAGGACGCTGTAGTAAGCGCACAGTGACATCCGTGGAAGATATACATGACATGCAGGCGACTATCGTCAACATTTCCGGTGTAAATGTTGTGGGGTTGATGGCGAGAGCCTATGCGCGATGAGCATTCATGAGGTAAATGTAAGGACCAAAAAACCTGCCTTGTATGCAACAATGCTGTCTACTTCCACTTGCGACATGTCAGTTATTTTTTGGAGTAAATCCCATCGCTGCTCTGCACGGAGGTGCAAGGCTTCATCTGGGTTTGATACCTCCACGGATACTTCAGCCGGACCGTAATCGAGACTGAAGGTGGCAGTGCACGATTCGTTATCGTAGGGTACTGCGGCGGACGTATCTTTCGGCCTTCGTTTTTTCTTCGGCTGCATACCCTCTTCTACATCTATACTCGTTACGAATATATTCGACGGCAAATCATCCCGTTCCGAGGGAGGAATCAGCCGTGCATGATTGACGGGAGGGACCGAAACCTTTGCTGGAGCAGACGTTCCAGCGAGTGTATGAGATTCAGATGGTATGGGCGCATTTTCAGGTTCGGTGAACACAATCCTTGGAGGAAGGGGCTTGTCCATCAGCTGCCGGAAGTTCTTTTTCTTATTTTTGTTCCGTAGGGATATCATCATCACCTGAGGTTCAGACTGCTCGGCATCAGCAGCATAAGCTTCAGAGGAGGTGCGTATCAAGGACGTTTGCTGAATGGGAAGAGGCAGGACAGCGTTAGCACCGGATGTCGGTACCAGAGGTTCTTGAGTGGATTGGTTGCGTTCAGCTAAACGTTTCCGCCGTCTGCGAAGATTGCGATTGCGGGTGGAGGGCTTACCGTAACCTGGAGGGACAAGTGAAAGGCTGGCGGATTTACGTGAGCGACGAAAAGATCAATAGAGTGCTCATACTCTTTTTGTAGTTTTTTTGACTTTATAGTTGCGACCGCACGCTTCTCCGATGGTTCTAGCTCATCTGTGTCCGAATCGGAGTCCGACGAAGTGGATGACAAGGATGAGCTGTCTGAAGACGAACTTGAGTCAGATGAGCTAGAACTGGAGGACGAGGGTGAGGACGAGCTGGATGATGATGACGTATATGCGCGACGTTTACGCTTGAGGGTGACAGGTAAGGGCAGGCTGTTGCTGGACAATGTTGCCTGGGATGGAGGTACACGTCTAATGCTTCTGAAGGCATAAGCGCACCGACGTAGAAACTTGATGATTTGCTCACCAGACAGCATCCCCATCTCGTAAGATTGAAATGGGACTGTCATCTAGCAGGTCATAGTCATCCATGACGAGTATAATGTTATATTCAGGTTGAACAAGAGGCAGCCGTGCACATAGCGTGCGTTTGAGGTGGGCGATTGTGTAGACATTATCGACGAGAGTGTCGAGCACAAACCATGCTTTGAACGGGCTCAATGGGTGGATAGTTGAGATTTTGAGGCGCATGAC
>PVYP01005081.1:4931-17732 GCA_002995295.1 Rhizopogon vulgaris
AACTGCGCACACGGACTAGTACTGCCTAGCTCCGTTCTACGGGCTAGTTAAGTAAGGCTAGATCCGTAATAACAATCTTGCGCTGCTGCCTATAAGTCATTCGCCGCACGTCCTCGGTGGCACACAAACGGCGCCTAGCCTCAGGCTGCCCACTCTGCCTGTTTTGTTTATGCCATGTCACGAAGTTCACACATGACTGCTCTCGGCATTCATGCCCTTTGTGATTCCTTGTTATTATTGTACGGATCATGGGCGATATTAACATGGATCGATAATTAGCTCCTATTATGACGTGCTCCGTAATGGTTACTATAGTCTAGTTAAAGTACTTCCATGATTCTCCATGACTCTGGAAAGCCTGATGGCTTGCAGTGTCCCATCGTGGAAGACGGGCCACGCAACTTGAACTCGCCACTCCCATGGCATCGGCCCGCTCGTGATCCTTGAAATTGTCGAGTCACCCTTCCGTGAATGCCCAAGTGCGTCCGAGGTACTAGTAGATCTCTAGATAATGCCTCGTTCGTCCGATCGAGTCACAGACGCGTTGCAATATGAACGTGGCATCGACGCCAGTCACGGATGCATATTCCTCTGGCCACAGGCCTACCAGTGCTCAACTGAATTCCGAATCTCCGACTACATCGCTAATGAAGCAAGCTATCAAATACTTGTCCCGCGACGGTCGAAGCGCTTGAGAAAGTTGCAACTCGTATTTAATGGCCGCACACTTCAAGCACGTAAGTAGTATCTATGTACTATGTACTACTACTATTAGTGGTCATTTGATGGTTATGATGTTGTTATTCTTCTGTAGCTCGATGCTTCCGAAGTCCGATCACTGCGCACCCAGTGTAAGTATTATATTACCTCACAGAATGGTGACAGCAAGCTTAACAGGAACTGCATACGTACATGGGGTGCTGCAGCTATCCTGTAGGCCGAGACATGCAATGTTCTGCGCCACCGGCTGCTGCCTGCTTGCACTTTTGCCGTCCTCGCAATTGAACAATCAACGTATGGGAGCAACAGCTGTGTTGAAGGACTGAATGGTGACTGAATCCATCACCAAAGCTGTTGCTCCATCTACCAGGAACTCTTCAAGTTCTACGACGGTGTGGAACGTGAAACTTGAAGTGCGGTTTTTCAGAATCTATTCTCTTCATTCATGTGTTGGTGAGTGAGTTTTTATACAGCTCACCAGCGACAGTGCTCCCAATACTGATTTCAGTTACGTTGCTATCATTTCGGTCCTCGGATGTATCGTCTTAACTGCTCGTGACAACGCTGGCGACTGTTGGCGACCTCCTGTAAAATGGCCGGTTTAAAAGAATGTATATTAGGGGAGGTCGAAACTCTCGTCAACTTCTACCTGACACCCGGGCCACCACCACTATCCTTCGACAAGTACTTCAACTCGAACAACGAACAACTATGACGATCAGTCGCTAAGAGACGTACTGTACGGTAGCGCCGTCTTTCCTGTCCTATGACTACACTTCTTTTATTATAAGCGAACTATGAAATTCAATCTGAGGTCGGCGTAGAGGAGGTGCTGTGTCTGTGCTTCTTGCACTGTAGTATCTCCAATTTTGACCACAGCATATATACACTACATACAAGTATGATACAACTAACCGATAAAATTTCCTTTCTCAGAAATTTTTGTTGATGGACGTCACTATCGCAGTATACTGACTGATCGCGACGCACTTCCCAGGACCAAGTGAACATCTTCATCCTATGAGTGATTCATCGTCAGCATCGTCTTCTGCGCTTTCTTCAAAGGCATCTACTGCGCTATCTTCCCTGCCCTCTCCAGAGATCCAATCTCTGAGTCTGAGAGATGTGACAGATGAGGATCGGGCACAGGCCGCGAAGATCAAGGCAGATGCAAACAAGGCATTTGCAAGTGCGTGTCGAACTTCATCGGCTTTATGTTCGTGCTGATCTTAGAGTCGGGGTAATCTGCTCGGCAGGTCATAACTTCTCGGATGCTGTCAGACTATACTCGCGGGCCATTGAGCTGAACCCGTTGGATGCAACTTACTGGTGCAATCGCGCTGCAGCTCGCACAAAATTGGAAGAATATGGATTTGCGCTTGCGGATGCTGGTGAGTTGGTAGATGCATCGATTGAATGTATCTAGCATCTCACACGACCAACAGCAAAGGCCATTGATGTCGATCCTAAATATGCCAAGGCTTATTATCGGTTTGTGACAGATTGTGGGTGCAGGGCTGCGAAGCTTAAGCGCTGATCTTCAGTCGCGCAACATGCTATTTACAGATCGCTAAACCCCAGCTGGCGGTGGCGGATTTCAAGAAAGTCGTTGTGCTAGAACCCACGAATGCAGTGGTCAAGTCACAACTCATTGCTACCCAAAAGCTCCTACGCAGAATAGAGTTTGAAAAGGTATGTATTATGCTTCGATTCTGATTCACAGCTCATATGCTGGGAAGGCCATTGAGGTAGAAGGGGAGAAAAATCCCGTAGAAAGATGTCACGAGATCATAGCAGAAGGTTAGCCGTTCGGATAACTTTATAACATGCCTTAATTTTATTTTCAGGCGGATGCGAGGTCGAGAAAACATATACTGGTCCACACCTAAGCACTGGGGAGGATGGAAAATATGCGATGACAGAAGAGTTTATCTCGGAAATGATCAACTGGTTCAAGTCAGGCAAAAATCTTCCTAGGCGATACGCATGGGAAATTATTCTCGGGGCATATTCGCATTTTGTGAAAGAGGAAAGTCTCGTAAACTTGGACATCAAAGAGGGCATGACGTGCGACGTTATTGGAGATGTTCACGGTCGGTCTGAGCGCTGCAGCGGTTTGTCTTGGTTTTTGATGAACGTGTTTATCCTAGGTCAATTCTACGATCTCTTACATCTATATTCATTGACGGGTACACCCACCGAAAAGCACTGTCTTCTCATGAATGGTGATCTTGTTGATCGGGGTTCATGGTCAATTGAAGTCATCCTCACCGCTTTCGCATACAAATGTGAGTACATGAATTATATGAACGGTCATAAGCGCTGAAATCACGCAAGGGTTATACCCCACATGTATGTTTGTCAATAGAGGTAATCACGAAGCAAAAGACATGAACCGAACATATGGTTTCGAGGGCGAGGCAAAGCACAAACACGGAGAACAAACATACAAAGTCTTTCCTGCCCCTTCTTCTCCTAATCAAATCCCTTACAAGTTCTTTGACAGTTATTCGCTCACGTTTTCACCACTCGTGAGTATACATGGACTTGCTGCTTAGGTTCAGCTGGATGATTATTACCTCTCCAGTACCATTGGCAACGCTTGTGAGCGCTACGACAGCACCCAAAACAACAGGCGAGAACACGATTTTGTCACCGGAAGGGTGCAAGAGATACTTTGTCGTGCATGGCGGGCTATTCAGCAAAGATGGTGTCACCCTAGATGACGTTCGCAAAATTCCTCGAATTGGACGGCAACCAGGTCAAGACGGCTTAATGTGTGCGTACCTCCGTCTTTCTACGTGGTTCTTATTGACACACTTCCCAGCTGATGTGTGTATTCACGTTGTACCCATGCGTGCAGGCATTTAAGAATTCGTTTTAGCTCCTTTGGACTGACCCTCAAATGCTTCCTGGCCGCGGCCCAAGCAAACGCGTATGTTCCTCTAATTAGCTGCCTATCTGAGGCTCACGATTTCTCGTCCAGGGTGTTGGCATCGCGTTCGGTCCCGACGTTACGAAGGCGTGGTGTTTACTAAATGGCGTTACTGGCGTCATCCGGAGCCACGAAGTGCGCGAGGGTGAGTGATTTCCGAAATTTCCTAATGTACCTGACCTCCAAATTTGGTTCCGCAGACGGGTACGCCATAGAACACGATGGCCTCTGTACAACCGTATTTTCAGCCCCAAACTACGTGGATCAAGTGGGGAACAAGGGAGCGTTTGTATGTCTGCGTCATGTTGGCCAAGATTTCGAATCTCATATCCTGCTAGATACGAATAGATGCACAAGGGGAGCAACAGCATGTCCAATTCGAAGCCACACCTCATCCACCAATGAAACCGATGGCATACGCACAAGGCGGTCTAGCGAGCTTGATGATGTAGATCTTCATGTTGAATCTAGGAGTATTTACTTAGAGTTGTTTTGGATACGGGACGCGTGTGAATCTTGTTACCTATAGGCTATAGTCACCAGGCTTGTCAGCTTAACGCTTTTTCTTCACTACTACTCGTGCAAGTACAATGGACAAGACAAAGTCAAGACTAGCCGCGTTCTTCGACGACGACGAAGATTCTTCGTTCCCAGTGCGACGAATAGACATTATTTGTGTCCAATGAAACACTTACCAATCACTTCATACATTAGCAAAAGACCCTCGATGACACGAAGTTGTCTCAATACGCGCAAGGTACTGTTCGCAAATCCCGTCGCGAGAAGGAGAAGGAAGCTGCTGAGGCAAAGAAGAAAGAAGAGGAAGAGAGTGCTGCTAAAGCATACGCTGATTTCATTGATGCATTTGAGGGGGAAAGTGTGGACAAGAGGAAGGCCGGTTCAGGTTTTGTTCGCGCATCGGACGGTGCGAAAGTGTCGTATTCAACGCCAGTCAAAGTTTCTGCGGAATTTTCATCGCGAGCCAGGCCGGTGCTTTTCAATGAAGATGAAGTATGTCTGTCTCCCCCCTTGCGAGTACATTCTCTTGCGCTCATGTTCTTCACCAGTCCACTACCTCAAGTAATGTTCCGAAACCGAAAGGTAAACGAGCGATGGACTCATTTCTTGAAGAGATCAAGAAGTAAGTAAATTCCTACTACGAGGCGCGCATATAACCGTTCCTTCAGGGAGCAGGCTATGCGAGAGGCCAGGTATTCCCGCTCTTCCCATGGGAGGTCAGTGACTGCTTTAGCAGGTGCGTCTTCACATTTCCATATTGCTGTCAAGCTCAAATGTGATATATCGTAGCATATGAAGGGCAGAGTGGTAGCAAGGATCGCGGTGATCCTGAGGTAAGCATTAACAGGTTTTTGATTCTTCGTCTTTTGATGATTTTATTCTCAAGACTTCAAACCTTTTTGTGGCCAATTTGCCCTCCAACGTCACTGAGCAATCTCTTGGGACCTTTTTCGCCCGTCATGGTCCTGTTGGTTCTGTGAAAATTATGTGGCCACGAGGAGATGGTGCTTCTGGTCCTGGTGGTGATATGACTGCTTCGCGCCGCAACAGAAATACGGGATTGAGTGGCTTCGTGTCCTTTATGAAGCGCAAAGACGCAGAATCTGCACTGAGGGAAATAGACGGCTTTGACTGGGGAGGCTCAATTCTTCGTGTGGGATGGAGCAAAGCTGTGCCTATGGCTGCAAAACCCCTTTACGGTAGAGATCATAGCATTTTTCTCCAAGACATTTCTCATGTAATTTACAGTACCAACCAGACTCTCCAGGTCAAGATCAAGATCGCGAGGACGGGAACATAAGGGCAGGAGCACGTCACGTTCCCCCAGGCGTCACTCGCGGTCTCGCTCCGCCGGACGTTATCGGTCCACTAGACGTTCCCGCAGTCGTTCCCCGAATGACGGTCGTTCACCCCGGCAGCGGCGTTCATATAGTCGTCAACGCTATGATAGCCGCAGTCCGCGCAGGCGGTCGCGTAGCCCCTCCAGGAGGAATGACTCAGAAGATGAGGCTGCTGCTGTCACCGACACATTCATTCGTGCTGTGGCGGCTGAGGTCAAAGGCCATGGTTCGAAGTACCAAGAGAATCTCCGTGACTGGGAAAAGAACAACCCCAGGTACTCTTTCATGACACAGCGCAAGGTAAGCTGAATTATTCCTTCGTGAGCACGTTGACGGACCGTGCAAAGCATCGACGGCACGCATTCTATAAAGGTCTTGTTGAGCGAGATGATTTTACGGGCGCGGAATTTGACGACGAGGTGCGTGTGTATAGCCTTTCTATATCGAGTTACTCTAAGCATCTGTTAGGGATATAATTCGTCCTACTCTACGGATTCCGCAGAGGAGTCGGAACAAGAGCGAACCCGCAAAATTGTTCTAGGCAAGCTGGCTCGCAAACGGTTCGAGGCAATGCTTCGTGGTGTCTCTGGCAAGAGAGGTGAAATTGCTCGCTGTATGACATTTAGCTTGGAGCACGCGGAAGCAGCTCGCGAGGTATGACCGCAAAATATCCCAACGGGCTCTTGGTTCTAACCAAGCTAGGTATCGGATATAATTGTCTCTTCACTCTTGGTGGATGGCACCCCCGTGCCACGCAAGATCGCTCGGTTACATCTCATCTGTGACATTCTGCACAACTCAGCAGCTCCAGTACCAAGTGCATGGAAGTTTCGCCAGGAATTCCAGTCTCGCTTGGGAATAGTGTTCGATCACTTCGCCACCATCTATCATTCTTTTCCTGGTCGGATCACCGCCGAGACATTCAAGAAGCAGATCACTGCTGTAATCGACATTTGGGAGGACTGGATAGTTTTTCCTCCAGAGTTTACTGCGGAACTCCGGGCTAGGTTGGACGGTGCGACACAGGCTGATTTGAACCAGCCGAAGGCAGAAGATTCTTGCGTCGCTGCAGCCGATGCACAATCTGCATATGTTTCCAAGTTCAAAGCAAAGTCTTTCCAGCCAGCGCAGGATGTAAATGAAGCAGCCAGCGGTCTTACAGGCGACACCGATGATCTTGATGGCGCACCGATCGAAGACATGGATGTGGATGGAGTGCCAATAGATGTGGATGTGGATGATGACGACGACGTTGACGGTGTTCCCCTTGACCATAGTGGGAATCCTGACGTTGATGGCGAGCCGATGGAGGACGTTGACGGATTACCTATGAATGCAGATGATGATGTCGACGGTATTCCTCTCTGAAATGTTGAATGCATATATCCGATCGTATTTATTGCAGAGAATAGCACGCTGTGCACAACATGATGGTGTGGTTCCCTAGTAATAATTTCGAGACATCCATGAAGTACTCCTTAGCCCAACCTCAATAGATCATCAACAACATTACCAGGTCCCCGTCGAAACAATCTTAATAGCGCGGAGGGCGACCAGACGAAGATGCTTGCTTCAAAATCGCTTCTTTGGCAGCATCAACAGCAGATTCAGAACCTGAAGCACAAGTCAAATCAGCGGTCTCGCATTACAGAACCGACTTACCAATGATGACAATGGTACAGTTGTCTCTGCTGACTGTAATGTCCGCTCCTGTCTCATTGCGAAGGCGGGCGACATTGGACCCCTTTGAACCTACAATTCTCGGGAATGCAGAACGGTCAGGGAGGCTCAAAAAGCCGACGCGAGTCATAGCTGCAGCCTGCACAATTGCCTCCTGGATAAGGCCCTGAGCCCGTTCCAGTCCAGCAGCGTCACTACCCTTCAAAGTCCACTCCGAGTCGCCTTCCTCAGCATCTTGGTAGTTTTCAGTGACCTGCCAGTGAATCTCAATGGGCGCTGCATCTTCAGCATCGTCAATGCGGGCAGTCGCAGAACCATTTTGAGGGGGGGCGGTGGGGACTGCTGCCTTCTGAGGCTTGGAAGCTTGTTCGACGCTAACCCCGAAGTTGCGCAAAGTACGGAAAAAGCTGCCCTGTTGTGAAATGACGTGATGGAACTTGAGTGGTACTGAGACGGTCGCCGTTAAGACCTCGGGAGCGGCAGGTTTCACAAGTGTCTGTGAGGAACGTAAGAACCTGGACGGGCGAAAGGGATACTTGCATACCAGGAGCTCAGCGACTGCCGCCTCGCAGGCCTTGCGAGCACCAGAAACCTTGACGATGTTAGCCGGATCAACATCTGCCATATCACTTGCGTTCTCAGGTTCGCCGAATTGGTTGTATGACCGCGATCCAGGGAACTGTACTTGAACACCAGTTCGATTTTGAAATTCATTCAGATGTTGGCCACCTCTGCCGATCAAGGTGCGGTGCTGCGATCCGGGTATCTCCACAGCCAAAACAATACGATCACGCAAGGTGGCCACCAGGTTCTCGAGTTCCTCCTTGACCTTGTTGACCAACTTGGGCTCTCCGCGGAGGCGAACCTCATCAGAAGTTTCGCCCTGGCGAGGGCTGCAATGATGTTAGCAAAATGCCAAGCCACAGGTTTAGCAAACATACAACCGGACGAGCCCTGCTTGAAGTTTAGGGTCAGATGGGCCGCCACACCGGATAATGAGGTCCTTCAGACCCTGCCCACCAGCACCGATGATGGAGCGGTGGAACTTAGTCTCGATGTCCAGGGATGCCGTGGTTTCCTCGCCGACTTGCTCAGCTATAGCCAAGATGGCGCTCTTCGCAGCATTGATCGCTTCCTTCGTACCACGGACCGTAATTTGCGTGACGGAACTATCCCCATCGCTTGACTTATCCACGTCAATTTGATGAGCACCGGTGTCATCTTTGATCTCGTTGATGCTGACACCGCCCTTGCCAAGGATGCGTGCGACGGAGCGGGTAGGGACATCGAATTTGAGAACTTTGTTCGATTCCTTCTCGAATTCGAGAGCCTCGAGCAACTCGGACTTTGCAGCAGCAACGCCCTTCTTGCCACCCTTAACGAGAACTTCATCAGTCTTGAGTTGCTCCCTGGTCTTACCCTCCCCGTTCTCAGCGGACGAACGAGGGAAGGTGATCTTGACATTGTACGTCTCCTCCAGTCGGATGGCGTACTTGCCACTCTGACCAATGAGCGTGGCATGGTACTGGCTGGGGATTTTTAAAACTTCGGAAGTCTCGTCGGCCTAATGGAGTGTCAGGAACGGGGGTCATTGAGTGGAGTTATGCAATGACTTACAAGCCTGTCAACTTGCGCCAAGATTCGTTTCTTGGCTTCCTCTACATTTTCCTTGCGCCCTGTAATCTATTTGCAGCGGTAAGAAATAAGGAGAGGTAAAAAGGCAAGTCGGGCAGCTACCTTGATCTTGGACTTCTGATGAATAGTCTTCTTCCTCTTCCCAGCCTCTTTTTCCTTCTCATCAGCTTCGTCCGAGACATCAACTCTCACACCAAGAGCCTCGCGAAGTCTGTTGATGCCTGAACCCTGTGCACCAACGACACGGCCAACATACTCCCGCTCAATGTCAAATTCGGTGGACTATGTTGTACAACGAATTAGCCAAAGTGATATGAAAGAACACCCAAAGACTCACGTAGCTGCTGACAATGGCGTCATTCTTGGCATCCTCGATGACCTGGAGAATCTCTTTGACGGCACGGTCGACATCGGCGCTGACGCCGCGGACAAGGATGATATCCTCATCGGACGCGTCCCCAACTTGTGCACCAACCTTGACAGAGAGCGTCTTGTCCTCGCCGATGATACTGGAAGCGCGTTCGTTATTGGCTTCGTCATTTCCAATGGAGAACTCACGCATTCAAAGTAGTACCTCCTTTACCAACGACGGCATCGTGCCAACGCTTCTCGACCTGAATGGTCTGGCTCTTCACGTCAGCGGCTTCCTTGGCCATCTTAATGAGATCTTGGGCAACATCCTCCAAATGCTTCCCTTTTTCTACAGGCGAAAGCGACGCCGAAGGAGAAAGAGGATCGTAAACCAATAGGATCTGGGATTCCTCGGCAGACTCTGGGGGGAAGAAGACCTGGACGCCGTGCACCTCGTGAAACTGCTTCAACCTAGTCATATCGGCGGATTAGCTGTCATTCAGCTATAGGATACATCATACGTACTTCTTAGCGTTTTTGCCTTGGATAACCCGGTGGAGAAGCCAATCAATCGGAATCTCCTTCGTTGCACCGACGAGTTTACCAATCAACTCCGAGACCTGTCTAACGACCGCGTCCACCACAGATTTCTCGCCAACGATGTCAATGTTGAGAACAGATGCATGAGCAGTGGTGGCAGGGGACGGTGTAAATATGGAGGCGGCAGGGTGAGCATTAGCCAAGGTCTTCGCATAGTTGATCCGTGACATATATGTGAGGAGTTGCTTTGAAAGCGCCACGGGACCAGGTAGAGGAAACTCGTGGATGTATTGCGAGTTTGCCTTGGTCATGACAGCGCTCAAACCGGTTGGAAGGTCTTCTGCCTTACCCCACACCGTGACCTCTTCACTAGGCTCGTCGGGCGAAGCGGGGACAACCAGACACTTGCTCTGCTCCATGATTTCGTCGACCGCTTTGCCAACAAGAAGACGATGCTGGCGCTTAGGTAAAGAAATCTTGAAACTAGTCAAGGTTGCCTTGAATGCTTCGATGCTGGCTTTGATAGCTTCGACGACGCGAATGACAGCCTCACGGTCTCCACTGACAGTGATCTCACGCTCAGCTTGGTTCAAAGCGAGATGAATCTCGAGACCTTGTGCTGCCTCAATGAAGTGGCCGCGACGTGTCATGACGAAACGCAAAATATGACCTGGAATGTCTCGGACTTTTTGAGTGATCTTCGAAGTCCGAGAAGCGATGACCTCGTTAAGCATCGCTTGAGCTTCCAGCGCAAGCGGGTGCGGGCCGGTGATAGTGACGGGTACCATAACTTCCTCGTCGTCGTCGCCCGAAAGAGGGGTTGCAGTTCCGCTAGCATGACCGTTGGGAGTACCGTCCTTGCGAGGAATATCAACCCTGACACCTGTAGCCTCGCGAACCTTGTTAAGATTAGCGCCTATATGTATAAGTGTGAATGATACACGCATGGCAGTCACTGGATATAATGCCTTACCCTTGGGACCGATGATAGCAGCGATAGTGGACGCTGGGGCATTCAAAGTCAAAGTAGTCTAGTGAAAGGCCGAATTAATAAAGAAAAAGGTGTGACTCGGAAATTACTTGCCAAAGGGCTCAAAGATGCCAGCAGATTGCGCTTAGCCTTATCGATGTCCTTTTGAGTCTCAGCCTTTATGTAGAAGGTAGTGTGGCGATTCTGATTTGTTGATGCTTCAATTTTGACCTTGAACTTTGCAATGACCTGCTTGATGACTTCACCAAGCGAAGTCTGTTTGCCATCCTTGACAGGAAGTTCGACCTGAGTGACCGTGAAAGAATCTGTAATGACTGGTGTAGACTTTACAGCAGCCCTGATGCGAGGACCAGCATCAGAGCCCCAGGCAGACTTTCCAGGTACAGAGGCAGCAGGTGCAGAAGGGGCGAGAGTCGGGAAATCCGTTATCGAGTCCGCATCTGTAGGGTCCTGGACGACACGACGTGATCTGACGGGGGTCGCCTCACCGAGAGAGGGAAAGGGGTCTGGCGCTCCTTCGAGCTCGTGTCTCTTCTGAAATCACATATACCGTTCGTCAGACCATGTATCGTGTGCAAATATAATAGAGAAATGATATGAACCTGAAGTTCAGCTGCGGTGAGCTGCATGATTCGAGGATTACGGGTGTCCAAAACACGGAACCTGTGACGAGAAATACCTGCGCTGAGCTGGGCTCAACGCTTTGACCGATAAAAAACCAAAAAAAAAAATAAGAAGGTAGGAAAAAGTGTCTGGGTCAACCGAAAGACTTAGCCAAATAAGTTTTCTCGGCTATGTAATAGGAGGCTATACGTGTGAAGTGATTACTGGTCTACTACTTCGTGGGTTCTTGTTTGTTACCCACCGACAGTCTGTAGTATGTACGTCCTTCGACTGACGACGACAACGTTGATTAAGACGTCATGAATACATCGCACAGTAGTACTCGGCCGCAGGCTTATTGTCAACGTTTCAATGACTACAATCATTAATGTGATCTCCTCGGGAGACTAGGGTGGCAGAACTTGTCGTTCACATGCTACAAACGCAACGATTTCTCCAACCGATACTCGCACGGGGTAACCAATAGTGCAGAGGTGCCGCTCGTGAGGCTTTGGCTTCTTACCTCTGATCACTTGTTCCAACACTATATTGTCTTTCTTCACATTGTAGTAGGGCACCTTGCACCACCGGATGTTCCCCCTGATGTTACTCGTGCTATAAGAGGGACCAATGAACTCCAGGACAATAGTAGAGAGACCAAAAATCAGCAAGGCATGCCCGACCATTGCCGTGAACCAAGACATTTGACTGGAGAATCGGGATGTGAGTAATTATGTCTTCTGTATGTGGCCGCACACACCCCTGTCAAGTCACCATGGACAATCGATTTGAGCTGGTATGAAGTTTGAAAACTTGAGTGCAGTGACGTCGGACAACTTACAGTATTGCAATCCAAGCGCGATATCATTCAGCTGTCGTACGTCAACTTGTCAGCAGGCATTTAAAGTACTCGCGCAGTCAAGGGCTTTCAAGAGAGAACTTATCTTGAGACGACAGCGATCTTGATGGCTCTCCAGAAAGCCCGTAAGAGGCCCGTTGTCAACCCATGGACAAATTATTGCAGGATAGGGTCCAAAGTTGTCTGCCACTCCCCATAATGAAAGGAAACTGTCATGTTTGAGACGGCCCCAAACTTTCAGCTCGCGACGCACACTCTATAACAAGTTGTCATTCGGAGACAATTGACACGCCATGGAGGAGGTCGTTATCTTTCCCTTGCGTAACCTTTCCGCATCATCATCCAGCTCGAAATCACGAATGGTCTTTACTGCTACCTACCTTATGTTCGAAATGGCGTGCGAGACAATGCTAGACGCTGGGACTACTTGAACGCATCCACTGGACTTTACAAAATAATACTTCCAGATGTCTCCAAAGCCCCCTGAAGCGATCGGAAAGAGCGATCTTCCCTGAAGGTTCCTTGGTCAGGTCTTGCAGAGAATCTGGCGGTTCTTGGTTGACTGTCCCTCTGTTGGCGTTGAATCTGGTTACATTGAAATATGGCCATTATTCTCCGTTGACGACAG
>PVYP01005085.1:15560-27256 GCA_002995295.1 Rhizopogon vulgaris
ACGGGGCGGTGATGACTAGCAGTGGCGCATTGAAGATGGGATCGATGAAGATTTAGCAGGTAGGGGGATCAAAAGGTGTACCGCTGTAGGCAGTAAATATCGATGGAGACTCATGGAGTAACTTAAATTTACACGTGATATATTTATGTCCAGATATGAAAAGCATTTGGAGGAATTTATTGGAAATTTTACTTTACTATTTTCATCGATTAAAAAATGAGTTTGAAATGATAGTAAAAATGTTAATTTGGCTATTATAATTGAATTTTCCCGGGGTGATCTTAATGTGGCAGTGAAGTTTCCCGACAAATTGCGGAGGGGTGGCCAAGAAGGCAAGCTGTAGTGCACTGAAATACTTTGAAAGTCTTAGCCGCCAACACTTTCATCAACACCACATTTCTTTCTCTCTGCGCTCCTATACCTTTCTCTCTCTCTCAAGACTTTTCCGCGCCTTTCTTTACGACCATCCACGATCCGCACGACCTCTTGTTCATTTCTTCTAGTCCTATACAACTCTTAAGGTATCACTGTATACTCACCTTCTCCGACGTTCAACTCTATTTTCGCCTTCTCAAGGTAGCCATATCTCCTGTACTCTCCTGCGTTCAGAACCTGAGCCACTCTCCAACTAGACATTTCTTCACCCATTCTTTGGATCACACTCGGGGTACTGCTCTTCGCTTGCTTCTATTCCATCATAATTCCTTATCCATTGCATTAGCTATGGATAGCTGGAGAGTTGCTGTGCTTGGTGATGGTGGTGTAGGTAAAACTGCTTTGGCAGTCCAGGTGAGTTCTCCCAACTCCGTTCGTCCCCATCTAAAACTCATGTTTTCCTCATAGTTTACCCTTAACTGTTTTGTTGGTGCGTCCGGTAGAGCTTTGTCATTCTTCATAATCTAACGAATTTATTGTTGCTGGCATAAACCTATGCAGAGGTATGTGTTCTTTCGTAGCGTCTTGGTTTTATTATTAACTCATACCCCCCTGCAGACTTACGACCCGACAATAGAGGACGCTTACAGGAAGCAGTTAATAGTGGATAACAAGATGTGCTTCGTCGAAGTCATTGATACTGCCGGGCAAGGTGAGTAATAACCATTGCACTGTTAGCATCTGTCTTATGTCCATGCAGAGGAATACGCTACTCTGCGTGACCAGTGGGTTCGGTACGCCAATCACTTCGCTTCTTTGTGCTATACGCATCTCATTCTGAAATTACTCTAGGGAGGGCCAGGGATTTATTCTGGTCTACTCGATCGCATCTCGGTCAACATTTGAACGGCTGGACGTATTCAGGCAGTCGATGCTCAAAGTCAAGCGCCAAAAGCCTATCTTCATGCTGGTGGGCAACAAGTGTGACAAGACGTACGAGCGCGAAGTCTCACGGGAAGAGGGCATTGCGCTTGCCCGGACATTCGGCTGTGAATTTATGGAGACGTCAGCCAGGACAGCTTATAATGTCGAACTTCTCTTCACCAACCTAGTTCGTGCCCTACGGCAGACGAAACGATTGGAATCTGGTGGGCCAGGGGGGAAACAAGGCGACAAGCCTCCAAAGGATGGCAAGAAACCCGTCAAATGCGTAGTTATGTGAAGGACATCTCGGGTTATTGGCGACTTAGATTTCATACTCCCTTTACCTTTGTTTGATGATACCTCCACGATTTTGTTTTGTTCTCCTTGCTCGCTTTCGAGCCTTCATGGTTTCTTTTCTGGCTACGATATCACACGTCCGATCCTCACTGTGACCTACGCGATCTAGTACGCGATGTATTTTGCAATGCACAGGCAATCCTCTCGTACATTGGACTACGGAATTGCTGTGGCCAGTCATTAATAGTCATTTCCCACTGCGCCGCGAAGTCATACAAACCTCATGTACGCGTCCATACATCAACAGATACGCTCACAGCAACGTTGCATATTACGCTGTGCTAACATAAAAGACACAGGTGAGTTAGGGGCGAAAAGTCATCCACTAATATCTTGCGATGTCCAGCGACCAAATCTCTAGCTCAGACACAAACCTCCACGTGCGCTCACTGCCTGATGGCACAGAGTTTCAAGTGAGCCGCCATGCCCTTGAAGCATGTGAGGTATTCAGTATGTCGAAGTTCCCACCGAGAATATAGACTCCTGAGTCCTGATGCATCTTTATTAAGAGGACATGTTTGCATGCTGTGACCAGGGCTTCGAATTAGTGGACGACAAGGACGAGCCTGAGTCCCAGGAAGCAGTTCTTGACTTGGATGAAACGGAGCATGCGTTAGCAACACTGTTCCGTCTCATTCATCATCCCCCTACACCTCCCCCAACGGAGAACTCGGAGGGAACGAGACCTCGGGTGAAGTTGGACGCGGACTCGGTGATCCCGTTCCCAATTCTTCCCTTCATGCTTCACTTGGCTGATAAGTATGGACTCTCGGAAACAATCATCCGTTCACTGCACACGCATATGCAATGCAATGCTATAACAAATCCGCTCCCGGTCTATGCATATGCCACGGCGCATGACCTGCCGAAGATCGCGGCAGAAGCAAGCGCTCACCTCCTCCATCCACCGTTATCATCATATACCAAAGACGACATACAAATCATTCCCACTGCCACTGCATATCACGAGCTTCTGAGGCTCCATGAATATCGGAAATATAGGCTGCGAGAAATCCTGCTGAATGAGAACTTGTTCCCGCACGGATATGGCGCTTGTCCTACGCATAGGCAGCGGGCAACCCAGCTCTGGGAAGAGAAACGGATGCACCTGGCTACCCAGATCGAAGCAGGTGTGCAAACAAATATTATCTACATCTCAAGCTCAGCTTCTCACAAATTAATTCAGCTACTGATATAGCGGGGGAGATGCATGAACTAGCTGGCCAGCTTTCGTCTTGCCCCTTGTGTCGCAAGGCAGTGACAGCAGCCGTGGAAATGCTTCAGGTAAAACAACTTATCCCACGCAACCAAATGATTCTGACTCCAAGAATGCAGTATAAATGTCAGAAAGTGGCAAGAACAGTAGATTACGTGCCGCAGGATTATTGGCTTGGTGAAGTTTAATAACAGGAGGATATCTAGATAACACGGCAATTCTAAAGATACTACGCATACCTGACTGAGAAGTAGTGCCGTCAAAATCTATAGTCTTTCTAGGTATTATGCCACAACAATGTCTTGAGATCTCTCCATACTTCGGAGTCACGATAAAGATAAGTCATAGAGTTGAACATGCCCGGTTGAATAGCCTCCCCACGGTTCTGGAACAACCACATCACAGCACCCCACGATAGAGCCGCGAAGAAGGAGAAATAGCGTGGATCTGGCGGAATTGGTCTGACCACAGATATATCTGCAGGTGCTTTCGAATACGGAGCACCAGCGCGTGGAATGAACGAAGCAATGACTCGAGATACTACATAGAGGACTATCTAAAAGGGAAAGCCAACGAGTGAGCACGATCGACGACGAAACAGAAGGCGACTCAAATACCTGCTCGTTCACAGCTGACCTATCGCCAAATACGACGTATCCTCCCAACAAGCCAGCAACGAACGTATCTGCGCTGCGCTGCTTCCCTCCATTGACCTTTCTCTGAAGCAGCAATAGCACCTTGTAGAGTGAAACAAACTTCGCCAAGTTGAAGGCATGTTGCTTGGTCGTCTTGTATATCACGAGTACGCGAGATTTCCAGCTGTATGTCAATAGTCCAGCAGCGGAATCAACTCTAAAGTGCACCGAAAGACGTACTCTCCTCGACCAAAAAGAATGGCCATGATCAGCGCATGAGGGAATCTGACTTTGACTCCGTATACGAATCCATTGCGTGCACCTTTTACGATAGAAAGGTAGTCATGTAAGCGGGGGTCTAGCAGCCAGTCGACAATGCTGGACATTGTGGTATGCAAACTGGTGGTGGGGAGGTCCACGCGATAAATAGTTTAAAGCGGAACGCCTAGAGGCTATGACCGGATACAATATCACATGCAAACCTCTATATTCTGAATGCAGTCGAAGAGTGTAATTTAAATGACACTGAGTCCTGTTCGATATAGTCTCAATTAATTGATTGTATGTAGCTACTGTGCAGGCTTTGATAGATGGACATAAGATCTCGCTGAGTATCTGGCGGTGTACTGCGGTAACAAGATTACTACCTGTTGTGTGTCACCGGAAAGAAATCATCTCTAAATTGGAACTTCGATACCGAACTCCACTCGAGCTACATTTCAAGTCAGCAGATCTCAGTGATTAAGGAAACATGTTACATACCCCTGATCCGCCTTCAGGAAGACTGCGACTTTCCTCTGATGCAGCTCTGATGATCACAAACCGTCTGTAGTCATCCATGAAAGCAGGCTGCAGCTCCATATTCAGGAGATCCCGAGAAATCTCTTTGTCTGCTGCAACAAGCACCTCAGAGTCGCTGCATTGAGTGAAGCGTGCGATTGAGTTTTGAATACACTCTTCCAGCAAAGCATGTCCCTCCAACCCTTGCATATTGATGAAGTCCTTAACCCAGGCGTCTTCACCTGTGAGAGGTGACTGCATGACGGCGATGCTTCCTGCGTCCACCAGGTCTAGGATGGGAAGGATGCTCGAGTCCATCCTAGATACTTCCTAAGTTGGCAGACTAATGTACACGGGATATATACTGACCACAGAACTTCCAACGTTGGCTTCTCCTTGTCGCATGATAAGGAATGGCTTAAACCCAAGATCGAAGGAATCAGGTAGCATTCCCAGAGGGGATGTTGTGCTAGTTGGAGCATTAAAGCGTAGCATCCAAAGGGGTCTTCGGCCATAGCCATAGGCGTGAAGGTGACGATACCGCCTTTGAACAACTTCAGTAGCATTCAATGCTCTGCTTTGCAAATACTCACCTAGAGGCAAAACCTCATGCATTCCCCACCTGCTGGATGGAACGGACTCGTGCGTGCCATAAGTGAAAAAGCGAACTTCAGGTGTGTCACGGCGCTTGGCGACTAATGCAGAAAGACTGTAAAAAGTCTCGAGGGCACCGACGTGTATGAATATCACACGGGCGTCTTTGTCAACGCTCACTGATGCAGCGCTAGTCTTGCTCAGTAGGTACTTAAGTTGTCGAGTCTCAAAGCCGGGATTTGCAGCTGTTCCATCTGCAGGGAAGAACCAGACACAATATGATCTGTTCGGGAGGTTCATGAAGTCCAAGAGTTCTGGTGGAAAGGCGAGCAGGTCCGTTGCCACGGTCCCTTTCAGTATGCGGCGACGGCTGTCCTTTGGTTGACTGCTAGGGATCAGTAACCGCTGTATAGTTTCATTAACCGGTTTACGCGTAGTTCCTTCGTTGTATTTCGTAGATGAGACGAGCCATGGTAGCAAGGCTACCAGAGCAGAGATATTCTGCGAATTCTGCCGTAGATGGTCTGGTACGTGCAAAAAGGTACAAAGGCCATCCAGCGACGGACTGAACATGAGAAGCAGGGCAAGTTCTGCGCCATCCAGCGAGAGCGGAAAAACGGCCACCTTATCATCTATTAGCATAGACCATTACCAGAAGAGTAAAACCCACCTGTCGTTGATATGACATGTGACGAAAAAGCCCGTGCAACGCTCGAGTATCTTGGTTTTCCGAGGCTGACAGTTTGGCAAATTGCTGAACTTCTCCGCAAGCGCGAAAAACTGGCGTGAGATCTAAAACAGTGTAGAGATTTCGGATGCGAATCGTATCGGTTTGTGCCATCATGGAGCTCATGCGAGCGCCATCGCGTGAATCCGTCGGATCCTTGATCATCACTTGACATATTTGCTCAGCTCGGTTCTGCACAAAGTCAAAAAATAGATCGCCCTCCCATTTCCACTTTTTAGGGATCCTATCCCCCCGATAATTAGAAAGAAATTTCATATCTGGGAGAGAGGTCGTCGCATACTTTGGCATAGCAGAAGGTTTCACCGCTGTTAAAGCTTTCGGTCGGAAGGAATCAACTTCGTGTGTGCCATCACTGACTGGAGGCTCCCTAAAGGTCGCCATGAGCTACTGATGGATTAAAGCGGAGGAATAGAACACACAAAGGGCTATTGAGACTATGCATGTCGTGAGTAAAGCAAAGCATGAATGGTGTGGCATACACACCCTGGAATATTAATGCTCCCAAGAAACTGGTCCGCTGCGATTTCAGAGGGTCGCTTAGGGGGGACTGGCTTCGCAAGCTGTTCCTGAACACTAAAGAGCCATTAAATGAATGTGTAGCTGATAACGCACCCATGTACTTACACGGGAACGGGGGGAGGGGGAGGAGGGGCAGTGATGTCATCCACCTCAAACATCACCGCATCGGGATCTACGAAGGGTGATACAGGAGAAAAGGGCTCATCCACCGTCTGCTTTGTTACTGAAGAATAACTAGCCCCGACACCAGGGAGACCTGTAGTAGAAGGACCGGACGCTTGCGCATTGCTCGTTGATGAAGCATCTTTCTCGTTTGACTTCCTCTCGAAGGATTGATGAGACTGACGCTCGGTTACGGGTGAAGCTTCTTTTGCTTCAGTGAGCTTCTTCTTAAAAGACAATCCGGTCAGAAGTTTTGGTTGTGCTTGTTGAAGTGGCTTCAGCTTGGTTGCTGCAGAAGGGCCTGACCCCGCCGCTATACGTTGCTTCGTTGTTAGAGCACTACCAGATTGGGCAGCCTGTGCGGGAAGGTCCATCGGTTTGACAAGAGGATTAAACTTTTGATCTTGATGAGTCCGGATGGGCTGTATTTTGGGTGGAGGCGGTAGAGGTAGAGTTGGGGATAGCACAGAGGACGTTGACGGCCTTGGTGGCGGTGGTAGGGTGTGGGTCGGTTTTTCAGCTGGCTCCGCCGACGTCTTGGGGTGCGAGGGTGCCTAGCAAAAGTAACCGGATTAGACTGAAAAGAAAAGAAGTCAACAGCTATCACGGAACCTTGTCCACGGTAGGGCTCCGGGACCTCGAGCTGGAAAACTTCCGTTTCCGTTGCTGCTTCAATGGGCGATCTGCTGATGAATCGGAGCCTGACTGGTTTCACCTGAGCTTCGCAGCATAAGAATGACTAAAGCATGACTTACGCCTGAAGCGATGACCTCTTTCTTGCGTTTTTTCCTTTGTGAGGATTTCGCCACCGCAGAAATTTTCTCAAGAGGGACATCAGATTCTTCTTCCGAGCTATCAGCACGGATCTCGACTTTCTTTGGTTCTGGAGTCTTCGCTTTCTCCTGTAATGTTCATAAGACAAGTATGAATTGGGCAATGGTCACACTCACCTGCTTGCCTTTTCGCTTCTTATCATCCTTTTCTGATTTGCGCCTTCCTCCAGAGAACTGTTTGGCAAATAAATCCATCTCATCCTCTCAAGTACAATCAGACGCGCCATAAGCAAAAAGTCAACGAGTCTCACGTATCCAATCGTCCTGCGCAGCTACCTCGTATCCGACGAGGTAGTCTTCATCGTCAGTGCCAATATGTTTCCAAAAGCTGGTCAATAGTCGTTCGCACTGCTTTACGTTCTCTTGAGGTTCCCAGCTACATGTCAGGTTGAGTAAGAAGAACGTCGTAAGTGAAAGCAAAGCAAAGTGCATCCAACCTGTCCGCATCGGAGTCGTAGCCTGCCCACTATGAATCATTAAGGATCCAGAACGACAAAGAAACGAGGTTTCAGACTCACTTTGACATAGTATTCCTAGATGAGTTGTCAGATAGTTATTGAACCGTCATGAAATATACGCTTACCCAGTCTCCGTCGTCACTGACGCGAGCCTTGGTGATTACCTCTGTATAGGATTAGTGGTAGCGATGAACATATGGTATTGACCGTACCGACGTGATATACCTCCTGTTCTACTTTCTTCTTGCGACCCATACAAATGAGATTGGAGACAAGTTGACTTATAGCAACTTACGTAACAACACTTTACTTCACCCTTCAAGTGAACTCTCAGTATTTCTGCTACAAACTATGACTTCTAAATCAAAGTCAAAGCAGGAAGAGGCCCTCCAATTTCTAGACGACCTTGACTCTCTAAATACAGTCGCTGGACCTGCGCGTAGATCAGCCACTCCCGCTACTGGCAGTGCAGGAGACCCAGCGGATGTCCTCGCCTTTATTGACGAAATAACACAGAAGAGCTCTGAACCTACTCGTCCAACCCCATCTCACATCGAACGATACAATTCGCGACCAAGCACCCCGTCGCTCAGGAAGAGCACTGAACGAGTCAAGGTTGGCGCGCATCCGTCCTCCTCGACCACTTCTCTTGTAGCATCGTCAAGTGTATCGCCTCCTGCCGCTACGACTGAAGATGAGCCTACACCTGCACCTTCTTCAAGTCCCTGGGGATGGGGTAGCGTATGGACTAGTGCATCTACGGCGTATCAACAAGCTAGGTCCGTAGTGGACGAACAAGTTAAGAACCTCCCCAAGAATGAACACATCAGTAAACTGGGAGAGGGCGTCCTGGAGTACGCAAAGACTGCGCAGCTCGACAAACTTGGTTCGTCTGTGCATGAAAAATTGATTCATACGTTAATTCATGTCCTGCATGCAGGTCAAGATTTCAAGAGAGTTGGGCTCTCTACACTGACGGACATTCTGAATGTCGTTGCTCCTCCGATATCTGAGCACGAGGTCATTCAAGTACGGCTCAGTCATGACATGAAAGGATATGACGGTATTGAAACGCTTGTCTATCGGTCACTCGCCAAGGTATGCTTTGACCGGATTACGTGTCCACTATACTGAGGCTTTGTCCCGTTACGTAGGTCATGGAGCAGGTTGAGGGTGGTGATTTGATTGTCAATCGAGGTGACGAGTCAAAACCCAAGGAATCTGGACCTGATTCGTCTCGGGATTTCAATTCAGTGGATGGTTATGACGCTGCTCTCAAGCTCGCTCAGGTAAGTGTCCAAGCCAAGCCAGACGTGTTCACAGACCGACGGGCTCGTAAAGGCAAATCTAGATGAATTTATCAAGAGCAACTCCAAAGTACCACCCAAGGAGTCATCCGTTCAGAATCCTGTCACGTATTCATCCGTCTACCTCCGCATTCAACCATTCGTCACCTCCTTCACCCTTCCTCAGACCACCAAGGATTCAGAGGAGTCCACACAAGCACCCGAGCAATCTAACCTCCAGTTTCTCTTGCATCTTTCTGATCCTGGACATAAGTTGGTGCACACTACCATAACACAGGCTGTGCCTGGGAGTTGGCTGCAGATCTGGGATGACTACGACTGGGTGGAGGATCTTGTAGCTGAATCTCTCCGAGTGGGTATTGAAGTGATTGGGCAGGACTACATCGTCGCACGCATGGGATGGGGCAAGAGGGCAGCCGAGGCTGAAGAAGCGCCCTCTAAATCTGCTCCCTGATTGTGTTTTCTCTACTCACGTACCTTACCTTGTATTGCCAGCGACGTTCACCAGGGTCACTCATTCGGATATCAGAAATATTGTGTAATGTATATATGTCACGGGCCAATGGCATATCAGGATCTACTTCTTTGGAGGCTCAGTTTGAGGTGGAGGAACAGACTTGAGCTCTGCCGGCCTGATGGGCTCTGTCCCTTGCCCTACTTGTTCCCAGGGTGAAAGAGACTCGAAGTTGCTGCACATTGGTAGTCAGTAAACCGAAGAGGTTGAAATGTAATCGATGGTATTTGACTGACCGGAATGCCTGTGTCATTTGTAGAGGCTCGTAAACGACGCGTTTCCTCTCTTCGTCGTACCGAACTTCAGTGTAGCCCTGAACAGTATTGAGCACGGGTTATCATGTGTAAAAGGTAGCTACGCACTGTCAAGGGGAAGTCCTTTCGGAGAGGATGACCCTCGAACCCTACACAAAAATCCATGCAGTGAATCACACAAGTAGTTGCATTGGAGAAGGCTTACCATAATCTGTCAGTATGCGACGCCTGAAACGGAAGGTCAGCATGACGATCCGGGCAGGGAAACCAAACCAAAGGCGACTTACAGGTCGGGATGGCCGGTGAAGAAGACACCAAACATGTCCCACGTCTCCCGTTCATACCAGTCTGCGCCCCTAAAGACAGAAACGGAGCTTGGGACGGGGTCCGCTTCGCCAGCATAGGTCTTAACGCGGATCCTTCCTGCATGGCTGACGCTCAACAAGTTGTAGACCACCTCGAAGCGTTTCTCTCGTTCTGGAAAGTCGGCCGCGGTGATATCCATGACACTCTTGAACTGGCACTGCGAGTGATCTCGAAGGAAAGTCAAAACTGGGATGACGCCAGTGGGCGAGATGTGCAAAGTAAGCTCATCCTTTAAGACAGAGAACTGCTGGACGAATTTGGGAAGACATTGCATGAGGTATGATCCGTAAGTGTGTAGTGACTCGGTTGTTTCAGCATACTTGGTGGCAGTGGGATTTGGAGAGGTAGGCTCAGTGAAAGGGGAAATGGAAGCTAGGAAAGTTGTTAAGACGGGTCACCGGCGATTAGGACAAGCACTACCTACCTCTCGAGGATGATGACGACTGTATATTACGCGTCAGAGAGGCGCAAACAGGCCTCACTGGCCTCATAGACGAGCTTTTAAGAACATTTGTGACCCGCAGGCCCATGCGGAACGACATGTTTTCTGTAGCTGCTGTTCAGCTGATTCGGGCGAGCAAGGCAACTGAATTTCACACTCCGATCCGAATGTGTGCGCCGTGACCGACGACGCGCCGCCATCAAACATTATTGACCATGGCTTTGCTCACCGACGACGAAGGCGCTCACAGAACAGAGATATTCGACTCATTACCTTACTACGATAATGATCTCGAGCAAAACCCTATCTTGAAGGAAAAAGTCGAGCGTGAGCTAGCACGCGAACCAAAACCACCCCAAACTCTGCATCCTCGCGTTCCGCCTCCTTTTGAGCTCTTTAAGGTGTGTCGAGTCGACTAATGGTTCACAGGCTGATACGAGTATAACGCAGAATAATCCTCTTCTTGCAGCTGAACTCGCTCGCGTCGAAGCTCATCAGCCTCTACCACCTTTGGACAACATAAGATATCAACTTCCAGCACCAACGACCACCCCAGCCACCGATGAGGATTGGCAGCAAGCTCTGAAGAATGCCCAAGCTCAGCTAGAGCACCAACGTATTCGGTAGGTTCTCCTATAGTACGACCTTCTGTTATTAGAGTTCATTCAAGTCCCCTAAAGGCATACAAATCTCGCACTCCTGCAGACGTATGGACCCAATGCTTGGCGAACTCATAATTACCTGTTGGAAGAGACTGCCAAACAGGCTGAAAAGACCCTTGAGGAATTGAAACAACGCACGACGGATATTAACCGAGAACGCAAGAACTCCCAGGTGAGTTTCGTGCTCATTAGAACTGAGCTCATCGGTATTCATCTCTATTGTCATTCAAGACACGAATCGGAAACCAGTTGACATCATCGGAGAGGAAATGGACAGAGTTGATATCAAGTATCCTCCAGATCGAGATGGCGAACATGGCTCTTGATGCAGAAGTTGATCGGATAAATAAAAAGGAGGCTGAGCTTGCCAGCATGTAGGTTTAGTCCGTGGCTCTGTAAACGACGTTTCTGTGTTTGACAGCACTACATATTTTTTATTGTACAATACATATACGAGCTTTTTGCCGTCGAAGGAAAACACCCAAATAGGGTACAGAGCCTGCTCCGCCCGCGCAACCGCCCGTCCGTTCGCTTTCTACGACGACGACGA
>PVYP01005093.1:0-13111 GCA_002995295.1 Rhizopogon vulgaris
AACATCGTCATGCGAAGGGGTCGACCATTTTTGGTATCACGTGATGCCAAAATGGTCGCTCACGTGAGGGACCATTAGTAGGACCATTTTCGTGGTCACGTGCTACGGTAGTAGAAAACGCGGGAGGAGGAGAGAGAAGGGAAGTAAAGGTTGAAACTATCGTGCGTGGGAGGGAGAAAATGACGCAAACAATGGCGGAGTGGACGCTGTGTCACGCGAGTCGAAGTATGTGGAGGGAAATAAGCTAGTATCGAGAACTCGGAGGACGATATAGTACACAATTTGAGCCCGCGAGAAAAACGCAAACGTTTGTGATACGAAACGCGAAAATTAGTAGCGAGAGAGAGGGAAATGCATCATGTGCAAATGTTCGTGATATGAATCAAGCAGACCGGGATGGAGGCATGAGGATCAAAAACGAAATAAAACCGTCACGAGGCCCAGTGCCATTCCTGGAGGTACTCCACTCGAAGGTGCCGGATGCCGCCGTGCACGGCCAGCAATGCGTCTGGCGTCGAGCTGTCAATCTCCAGCTCCTCGTACAACTTGAAGAGCACGGTGCCTGACTCAAGCGTTGTCGACCGATCAAGCAGCATCCTGACGAAGGCTTCCTGCTCGAGTGCAGGGCTTTCGCCAGACGGTCGAAGAAAAACTTGCTCGTATATTTGCTTGACTGTTTCGAGAAAGGCACGCGGATGGAAGTACTTGCCCTCGGAGAATATGCCCGGCGGCTGCGGCCAGGGGGGAGGTGGCTCGTTCTTGGACACCTGCTTGGCTCCATCGGCGCAAAAGCCCCGCCTGTGATTGTACCCCGAGTTCTCTGGAGCGGGGTACATGATTGTCTTGCAGCGTGAACACGTGTGGGCCTTGCGAAGCTGAAATGGAGTGAGTAATGTGTCAGTGGTGCCATTGGCACAATGGCAGTGAGACACGCACCTTCTTTCCCGGCTCAGCCTTGATGAGCTCGATGGCATGACAATGTCTTCTCCAGAACGTTTCGGAACCAGAACGAGCTGTAAATGAAAAAAAAAGATTTAGTCTCACGACGAGAATGGCTGCCGGTTAACAGGCCAGACTCACACTTAAAATCATTCTTCGCGACGCGGTTCATCACCACCACCTCGATCTCGCCGAGCTTTCGAAGAAGGGCCTGGGGGTGCTTTCTGACGGTCTCGAGCCTGTTGGCGTGGTTCTTCGCCTCGAGGCGGGTGTTGTAGGTCTCAGTAGCTAGAGCCCACTGTTTGGGTGCCATCTTGAAAGAAATCCATGCAAACTCCTCTCTCATGTCCATGAACAGATGAAACTCAATGTCGCCAGAGATTTGCATGGCGCGGGCATCGATTCTTGTTGCGATCGTGAAGAAGTGCTGAGAGCGGGTCATTCCCGGGGGCCGTGGGATGGGTGCGAGGTCGTGTGTGGTAGTGGTATTGACGACAGGGCTGATCAGTGGAATCGGGGGAGGTGTGCCTGACATGGGCTCTTCAGGTGGCTGGTGACTGGGAGTGAGGCTGGTGCTTGTCGCAGTGATGGCCGGAGGCTGGCGACTTGGAGTGAGGCTGGCGCTGGCCGCAGTGACAGCCATCGACCGTCGTGGGAGAGCTTTCGAGTTGCAGTAGGGCAACCGGCTTCTGGGCTTGAGGTATTGGTCCAATGTGGCTGATGGAGTCCCCTGCTCGGATGTGGATCAGTAAGGGTTCGTGAATCATGCAGAAAGATAAGCATAATCGTTATCTCAGTGATGAGGAGTTGGATGCTATTGAGAGCTTACCTGGTCTGACGGAGCGGTGCCTGCTACTGCTATGCTAGTGTCGACTCCATTGGAGGTGGTTGAATGCCGCATGGTTTTGCGGGGTGGCTTGCGTGCCACACCCCTTGCAATTTGGTCCGAATCCTCGTGTTCAGTTTCGGAGATGACAATGGTCTCGTGACTCTCGTCCACCTTGCGTTTTCTCGTGGGTCGTTGTGGCTGAACATCTGTTGCGACAAGGGTGGGACTGGGAGTGACCTCTGCTGTGAGAGTCGCGGTGGTGTGGGGTTGAAGTAGTGATGGCTGCACCTCACCAGGCTTGATGGGCGCCTGAGGGACGGAGAGAAGTTGCGGGTCAATGTCGAGTTCTTCAAGTATTTTGGACCTTGTAGACTGCAGGACGAGGTCTACCACGTCTCCGCTGTCGCTGCTGAGTGCCTCAAGCAACTGAGGGCCACTCATATCAAGCTCGACTGGTGAGTCCTCGGTCTTGATTTCCAGTAGTCCACCAAACGTGGTGGCGAAACCCGACTTGACAAGTCCGAAGTGCTCCTTCGACGGGACCTCCTTGAGCTCCGGCAGGCAACATGTGCTGGTGGCCTTCTCTTCGAGTCGAAAGCGGTTGAACAGCTTCGCGATTCTGTCCACGAGGTGAATGTGATGAGAGCCGTGGGTTGATGAAATGAAGTCTGACTTTGTTGCCCTCGAAAAGGCAACGCGAATGTTTCGTCGGAGAACAAAGTCATGGCAGAGCCCTGTGAAGGTTACAATGCCACTGGTGTGTACACGCTGGAGTGAGTTCCAGCCTTTGTGGGAGCCCTCCACACGGCTTCCATCTGTTCGTATGTCCTGCCGCAGACGTTCGAGGCACCCTTTCCGTACATGTTTCAGCTGCTCCTCGTGAACCTGGTGCGCAAAATCAATGTCAGCATTGACTTGCAGCAGGCTTTGCCTGGACAAGCGCTCACTTTGTATGCCCCTGCTGACCATACTGTGCCATTGCGTGACCATTTTTCGAATGCGAACACCAGCCTGGTCTCTTGCTCGTTTCGGTTCCAGTACTCCGCAGGATTCCCGCCTTCAGCGTGTTTCTTCAGTATGCAGGCAGAGATCTCTGCGACAACTTCTTTCCGGTGAGGATTCTTCGAAGGATTAAGGATTACAGTAGCGTATCTTGTTCCGAGGATTAGCTTGTACTACAAAGGTGGATCATTTTGCACTCACCTCATAATGAAATGCCACACGTCGAGTTTCATGGCAGCACCAGGGAAAATCACAGTCACGGCACTGCGAACATGGCAGCAGTTGTCGGCAACGAATATTTCTGGCGGAGGGACATCAAGTGCCTCACAGCGTGTCTTGAGGCCATCGAGGAGTTCACTTATCTCGGCATTTGACTGACCGTGACAGAATCGCTAGTGCAATCAGTGCCATTGAGCATCAAATGCGCTCATTGAGATGGGCAAGATATGACTCACCCAACTGACAATCTCACTGTTCTCATTCATCAGACTTATAATCCCTCCCTTCAGCACCCTTGACTTCTGCTTCTCTGGGCTGGTCACTGTTGCTTTCGTAGCGGCACGGAACGTATTGTCGAATGAGATGCTCGTGCCTTTGAGTCACAAATCATAATGTTCGTGAGTGTCAAATCTGAGGTGCGAAATATACCACAGAGCGTCTTCTCACCTGAGAGTGTGCGAAGGTATTCCTCTGATTCCCTCTCCCGCGTTCCCGACACAAACTCCTGGAAGACTTCACTGACCATGTCACGTGAGATGGGCTTGTCATTGTACTTATTGGCATCGTATGGATCCGAGAAGACCAGAAGTGGGTTCGGGCTGAAGAACTCCATCCCACGTTGTGTCGTATGGCGCGATTTCCAAGCTTGAAGGTAATCCAGCTTCCGCCTGTTGTACTCAAGCAGGTGCAGTTCTTTAAAGTGTGTCAGGCCCGTGTGAAGTTCAAGAGATAGCAGACCACTGCCACTCGAAATGGTAGTGCCACTCACGTCGGACATTTTCAGCAAGTGTTCCTGCCGTAGATGACAGGCGCAACTCAATTAGCAGGTCAAACTTGAACTCGTGGGTAACAGCACATCGGTAGAAAAATATTGGTATGTCCCCTACAAGTGCCAGAGACTCAGTAAGAGTTGAATGGTAGTACTAGGAGGGCTTCAAGTAATCAAGCTCACCCGGAATGGACCAGTGGGACCAGCTGTGCCAGAAGTCGGGGTTCGTCGTCGCAAAGCAGTGCCCTTTGAGTTTTGTTTTTGAATTGCATCCGTCATCAGAGTCGCCACGTTCATGCTTGCTTTCTAGGCCTTTCTTGCTGGTTGGATCTTTTTTGCAATTCTCACAGCGCAGCTGTGTGCCAATCGCTGCCTCGTCAAGCATCAAGCCATGGACATCTCGCGGGCCTGTACCAGTCCATCCATCCCACTGAATGCCATCTGCACAATTGCATCGCGGACACCTTGCAAGTTCAGGGTAGTAGAATGGATGAATAACGCGAAGTGGCTTGAGGTACAAGATCTCCGGGTTGACCACAGGCTCAGACTGACTTCGCTTTCGTGCATGTAGGTATGACGGTGGCATGAAATGGGGGCCTAAGACAGGAATCTTGCCATCCAGGTATGGTCGTGCAAGTGCCTTCACGGACCGTATGCGTGTCTTGTCAGAGACATAATTGATGTACTCAACAACCTCCGCCTCCCATTCATATTGGCGTCTTGGTCGTGGGTTGGTCACGCGCTCAGCATGTCCCGTCCATGACTCAACGCGTTTTTTGACCTAGTAGTAGTACATTTGAGTCGGTCCTTGTCTTGACAGATAGGTGATCCACGCATGCTTACCGTATTTTTCCAGTTTGCTTCAAACTTCTTCCGCGAGTCTTTTGGCTCTAGCGCTGACAGTAGCTTGCACACCACGTCTGGTTCATAAACAGACATGCTTGTGCGAATGTTCTTGAGGCTAGAGAGTAGCGGGAGGAATATAGCAGAACCCCGTAGTACATGGGCAGGGTCAGTGAAGTTTTTGTGGCAATTAGGGGCTGAGTCTCTTTGACCTTGACGACCTTGACACACTAGCGTCTAGTTACTCTAGTAATCCGCTCTACCTTGACTACTCATATATTCTGTGCCGTCTGTGCCAAGTCACCATTAAAGAACTTCATTCCTTACTTCTGATTGGTGGGATGAACGAATTTAATTGAAGCTAGCTCAAAACTAACTACTAGTACTACTAGTTCAATACTCAATGGCACCGCACATGCACCAAGTCCCCCTCCATCAAAACAGAGAATACACACGGGATGCCAGAGACAAGAATAAATAAGTGAATGGATGAGTAACTCAGTAACACGTACATGGTTTTGTATTGAGTAATAGTATCTATGTATAACGACTGGGAACCGAGATTCTGAAACTCGGAGGACAACTTATAAGCATGAACTGCCAGCCAGCCTGTGATCCCAGCATTTTGCGGAGGGACAGGAAATCACAAACTGTCATCCCAGCGTCTTGCGGAGGGAACAGGAAACGAGGTCAGCACCATCAAATAAATCTCGCAAATTCACCTAGGACGGACAGGGTACCTTGAACCTTCTTGTATGTCGTCGAAGGGCCGATGTTCCAAAGTGAGACGGCAATAGTACCCACAAGTGCCGTAAAGCTATATTGTTGAAGAGCCGAAGTTCTGAAGTGAGACGGCAATAATAAGTACCCATGACAAAGATATATTGTCGAAGAGTCGAAGTTCCGAAGTGAAGGACAGCAACAGTACTCACAATAAAAAGATATATTGTCGAAGAGTCGAAGTTCCGAAGTGAGGACAGCAACAGTACTCACAATAAAGCCACTCCAATGCAATGCAGAAAGATAAGCATAATCGTTATCTCAGCAATGAGGAGTTGGATGCTATAGACGGCAACAGTACTCACTGGCACAACAAACCGCTCCAATGTAGACCATCTTGTTGTCCCCAACCACGCAAAAGGACCTTCAAGAAGGCAGCAAGACCTTTTCCGCGGTGCAGACGAATACCGAGCCAGAGAGACTTCAGCACCTCGCTTTAAATAATTTCTTTAAAATTCTTCTCATTGAAAGACTCGATACCGTAGGGGGCAGCTGTGGCACAAGTGCAGTCATGGTCCGCACTTTCTGCTGCTCATCGTCACGGTGCAGACCATGCGCAACGCAAGCCACAAGGTTGCGAAGATGGGGCAAGACGGCGCAGCCCATCATAATAGCAATCTGCTGCACAATCCGGATGCCGGCGTCTTGCCTGCCATGACTTTTTACTGCGACATACGGCTTTGAGGAAAGGTAGGAGTGAGGGATACCAAGTGCGGAAGCAACAATGGAGAAGGCGCGAGTGGTAGTGTTGTGGAGGCTTGGATTACAGTTGCGCACCTTGTTAACGGCGTCGGAATGTCCATGAAACTCGACATCTGAACAGTGTGATGTCCAAGTGATGACGCTGTCGGTGTGGGCAAGTAACTGAGACCAGGCATCAGTGGACTGATAGAATAGAGTAGATGATGATTACAGACGTGTATTGTGTTCCAAGGATTAGCTTGTATCACGAAGGCAGACAAACCAAACTTACCTCATAAGATTACAACCGCATATCTTGTTCCAAGAATTAGGTCGTATCGTGAAGGCAGACAAGCCATGGACTCGCCATCGAATAGATCACGTTCCATTGAGGAATTAACGATCACAATTGCGTATCTTGTCCTGAGGATTAGTTTGTATCGCGAAGGCAGACAAACCATGGAGACTCACCTTCCATACATCGAGTATATTGCGTTCGCATTCCGTTGAGGGATTAAAGGATTACAGTCGCATGTCTTGTTCCAAAGATTAGTTTGGATCGCGAAGGCAGACGTTTGAAACTATGGACTCACCTATAGTACATCAAGTAGATCATATTGTAGTTAGCGTCAGTTGTGGCCCCTCCCACGAATGCGACAGAAAAGATAAGTTGAATAGGAGCCCATACCAGTAGGATCCTGCGAGCATACCTCCATGTGCGATTGACCCCTTCGCGAGATCTCCGAGTTCCGACAGGACGACCCCTTCGCAGCTTTCCGCGTGCCTGCGGCGCCACTGACCCCTTCGCATGACCATATTTTCCACCCCTTCGCATGACGATGTTGCCCAGAAAAGGGCGCGTCGCAGTTCAACTCAATGTAAACTCGGTTCACTTCGAGGTGCCCGGATTCGTTTGAACTTGAAACCCAAATTTGAATCGAGTTGTGACTCGTTTGACAGCATCGCGCAGTTGACGAACTGGTGGCTGCTGGAAATTTTCGCGAGCTCGACGTCGCGAGCTGTTCGCAAATGCAAGAGAACTTGACTGTGAATCGATTTGTAGTCGTGTAGCCAGACAACTCGATTCGATTCGATTCTGTAAGAGAAAGTCGGTTGACCAGGAAAGGAAGATTCTGGCACTTTTTGGATACTGATGGCGTCACCTACTATCAAATCTATTTGCCTCAAGGTGGAGTTCATTGCTTAATGTCTGGACAAAACACCACCATGGTCGACCTTGTATAATAATTCAACTTACATCCATCTCTACTACCTCCTCATGGCCACTCTCACTATCGTCCGTGCGTATCAGCATGCATTCCAAACCCACCCGAACTACACCCTCGCTGTCACCGGCGGAACATTGAATGCCCTTGGCGATGCCGTTGCCCAGCTCTCACAAAATATGGTTAGTGCACTCAATCACATCCGCCTCATTCTCCACAGCTCATCGGCTTCATAGCTCGTCAAAGATCATGAGCCCAGACCAGGCTGGGATCCTGCGCGTACACTGCGTTTCTTCTCTCTTGGCTTTGGCCTGAGTAAGTCTCATGCACTCGATTTATTGGAGTAAACCTTGAATCGTTATCTGCCTGCGAGGCCCTCTACTTGGGAGATGGAATGTATTCCTAGAGCGACGATTCCCTCTTCGAGCATGGAGAACACAACACCGCATCAGCTTCAGAGCTCTTTCAAAACGCGTGGCTGCCGACCAGTTGATAATGTGAGACCTTTTTTTCTTTTGATAAAACATTCGTAGGCTAACACTTCGGTCCCTAGGGCACCGATCGGGGTGAGAGCCGTGCTCTTGGATGCTACTTGAACGTGGGCTCATAAGCACTCTAGCTTGTGGTATTTGTAGGTTCTATGGGTGTTATGGAACGTCGTAGTGCCAGCCAAATACGCGAAAAATATGCTGACATGTTTGCTCCCGCTCTTCTAACCAACTGGAAGGTTTGGCCTATAGCACAAGTATGTTCTAGGACACTATCGGTCGAGGGTAGAGCTAATTCTCTCGCAGATGATAAATTTCCGATATATGCCTCTGCCGTTTAGAATACCTTTCCAGTCCTGCTGTGGTGTTTTCTGGACATTGTACCTGTCCATATTGAACGCCAAGTGAGTAATTCCTATGTCGCGTCTGATATGTTCGATTAGTAACGCCCACTTCACAGGGAGGATGACATGCAAGATAGAGAAGCAGAACTGCAACGAACAGTTCGTTAGACGTCAGTTTCTCAAGGTTTCTCTTCAACAAAGATTGGCTGCATTATCCGTAATCCCCGCTAATATATCACGCATTCGTTGTAGCACATAGATGTCATTTTATCATGTTTTTTATATTTGACCCAATGTTCCCTTTACCTGACCTCGTATATCTCTT
Organism: Rhizopogon vulgaris; assembly: GCA_002995295.1. Classification (NCBI taxonomy): domain Eukaryota; kingdom Fungi; phylum Basidiomycota; class Agaricomycetes; order Boletales; family Rhizopogonaceae; genus Rhizopogon; species Rhizopogon vulgaris. The sequence goes on from PVYP01005093.1 coordinate 8,446, forward strand.
GCATGTTTTAATGCCATTGATTGTATATAGCATTATACTACCCCTCAGGGTAAATTTTGGGGTACAGGCATCACCGAATACTAGATTTTTAAGTCTGCCCATACTTCGGTTTGAAGAACGCAGGGGGCAGTTTTGATAGCACTTCTACCAGCGGCCGTTCCACCAACACCAGCTCTCCTGGCCCGAAGAAATCGAGTGCCAATATGGGGCGATAATGTGTCACCATCCGCAACTTCCTATCACCCATCTCTCCCACTGTCACTGAGCCAGTTTGCCTAGGACGCTTCCGTGACTGGCCAGTGTACTTGCCCTCCCAGTCCAGCTCGAGCTTGCAGAGCCAAGAGGACCCCCAGAAGATAGCCTCTTTGGGCCTGGTCGAGGGTGTGCGAGGTACAATACCCGTCATTTCGTCATCTGAGGAAGAGGGTAGGGGTTCAAATGCGACCCCGATGACTGGGTCTGGAGCGCTGAGGAACTGCTTTGGAAGACGAGAATTGAACTCCCGTCCCCATGATGGCACTTCACCGTGTTCTACGTGGAAGAGGTGGATTGTGTTGTTGGGAAGAACGGCTAGGAGGATTTGAGGGTTGTCCGGGACGAAGACCATGACGCTTGGTGGGAGAGGAAGAGATGGTAGAGTGGTGTGGTGCTAGCACAAGTTAGCTCTGCGCCACTATCTAATGATGAATAAGACTCACTTGTATGGAATCGAGATTGAAGATGAATATTCGACAGAGGTCATCAGACGTGGCCAACCACTGGCCATCGGGGCTCACTGCCATTTTCATAATAGTGATGGAATCTATACCACCAACAGATTGTTCATCCTCGTCTGGCGTCAATTTGTTTGGTCCGCGCACGACTCTGCCGCTTGATATTGACCCTGTGTTACAATGCTGATTGAACGTCCGAAGTACGGTGGGTTCTTCCGAGCTGAGATCGACGACGAGGATAAGCGACGTTATTGTAGAGGCCATGATCAGCTTTGAGGAGTCTGGGGCGAATGTAAACGATGATCCACCAGTCGAGACAGGACTCTGAGAGCTCTGCGCGGGGATTTGAGTCTCCAAAACCGATGTAAATGTCCGCACTCGTCTTGCCGTCAGGTTACCAGCAGGCTAGAGTATCAGGGGTCAGGCGATCACATGTAAAAGTGTATTTCTGAGTTGCTCACATTTGAGCTGAGCTCAAAAAGCTTTGCCTCGTACATGTCAGATACAACAAGCCAGCGTCCATCATCGGACATTGCGCTAGCGATGAGATTCGTGCGCACATTGAAATCCATCTCGAGTACTTTCTCCCAAGCAGTTCGTGTTTCAGGGTCAGTCGACGCATCAACACCGTCCAAGATCACATCTGAGCCTGGAATGTCCAGAATTCGCCATATATCGATGCCTGTATCATGCATGCTTGCCACAAGACGCGCTCTGCGAGAAACACACGTCGATGCGGTGTACGCAATGCGCCGATAATACGAATCCTCGAAAGTTGTTGCGGCTCTTGTTGTGAGGGGGTTGACAACGCGAGGGGCAATGGAGGACGAAGTCATGCTGGCTGGCAGCGCAGGAGTGAGTGCGATAGACATGTCCAGCCCTCCAGAAGCCAGGATAGGGGCGATGTATGTTGCATTTGCGGAAGGCTTTCGCTTGTGAGAGGCCGCTATCGGAGAGTAAGGTGGCCAAACCGCAAGAGATCGGACATCATGTGAGTGTACACGACGTGAGCCAGATTGAATCCATTGCGCTCGGGCAGCACTCGACACAGAAGATGATGGTTCTGGCACGGTAGGAACATATGAGAATTGCACGATTTTTTGGTCGACGCCAGAGCTGAATACAGAGGTGCCTTCCTGAAGTTCGGCGAGTTTAGTCATGGAAAAATATCATATGTCACGACCTACAGGACCAATCGCAAGGCAAAGCACGTCAGCTCCATGAGCCGTAAAGCTACATGTTTGTGTGCAGGTCATTGAATCCCAGAATTTCACTGTACCTAGGGAGTCCCCAGATACAATAGTTCCATCGCTATATCAAGTTAATTAGTCTATAGTTTAGGGTATATTGCATGTGCACTCACGCAAGCACGCCAACTGTCCAGACAAGCGTCCGTTCACCTTTAATCTTATCTGTTCCCATACGATCGGTTGACCTGCCAGTAGCAACATCCCATTTCCGCAAGCTGCTATCTGAGCCCCCCGTGACGAGCCACGTGTCTATCCATTCATCTTCATCGTCATCGCTGTCTTCATCACTATCGCTCCCAGTATTTGTTTTCTTTGCCGTCCGCTGTTTAGGCGGTCGAGGTGTTGGTGGCCCCCAAGCGATGCTCAGTATGCGACTCTTTATGCGATCAAATCGTCTGTGATGCTGTAGAGTGTCTGCAACAAGAGATAGCAAACGGACAGCTCCGTCTTCGCAACCCAGGGCAAGTAATGTCGAAGCAGGGTTGGCTGCAGCGCTCCAGATGGCGCCTCCTTGGGAGCTAATGGATCTCTATTATACCGTGTGTTGAGTTCCCTGCAGACCATACAAAGTAAGAGTAGCGTACCCGAACACAGCTTCGAGATATATCCCATTCCACCAATTCAGACCCACCACCTGAGCTAAAGAGACGGAGATCAGAGCTCGAAGGTACGATGTCCGACGAAGATATGTCGGGATAGCGTAGAGTAAAAATTAGTGAATCTACTTTTGATGGGCATGGGCCTGGAAGAGTCTACATGTCACTTCAATTATTGTGCAGTCAAATACAAATAACGAAGTGCTCACTTTGCGCACTTGCCATGCTTGAGAAGCCTGGATCTCTCCCTCCTCGCCAGTCCATTCGAGCAGGTCAATGTTGCCGTTGGCATGGCCGACACCGAGTGTCCCAAACTTATCTTTTGGATCCCTTTCCCGTTTCTTCCCCTTGAGAGAAGGTAATGGTAGCGGGGGAAACGCAAGAGCAGTGATCGGTGACGGTGAATAGTCAACGAATCGACATCGATGTACTGCGACGGGTCTTGACATTGCTCAAGTCTCCCGCCTGACTGAGTCTACAAGGATGTAGCTGCCTTAAGAGAGCCTTAGACTTCAAGTTGTTGCCTTGCTCATATTTTTTCTTCACTTCCTTTCTTGGATGCGTCTTTGAACCACGTGCCAACCATTTTGCTTTTACAGCTTCGAAGTTCATCACTTTACCTTCTCCGTCCTCCAAACTTTTTGCTTTTGCTTTTCTCGTTCTTTTCGCTGCTAAGATGTCTTTCCTTGGACGTGGTGCTCCGTCGTCAGCTGGTGGTGTCAACCAAGAGCGCGTTGAAATGGCAATAAATGAGTGCGTTGGTTCCAATCTCATTCAGGCCATTGCAGTTGACCCGGCGCCTTAGAATTGACATGGTTTCTGATGTCTTCAACCGCATTGTCACGTCTGTAGCATTTTTTCTTTTACAATTACTGTGACGTTTGACCGACTTTACATATGATCTAGTTCATGTCATGCCAAGTGCATCAGTCCTCGCTATGCCGAGGGAGACCTCAATAAGGGCGAGAGCGTTTGCATTGATAGATGCGTAGCAAAGTTCTTCGAGGTTAATAAAAAGGTCGGAGAAAAGATGCAGAGTGCAGGAGCTAGTGCACAGGCCACGGGGGGAACGAGCTTCTCGCTATGAGAATGACCACACAAGGGATATTGATGGACGGTATGGTGCAGGTAGGTTGCTTACCTTGACTTTCTCTGACCTCGCTCACATTTATTTTTTCTCGCAGCATCAACTTGTTCTACAATGTAATGCATTGGGGCACAACCATCCATCCCAAACCCATTAGACAACATGTATCGGACGATGGTAAAGGACCCTACTGGGCAACGCTGGGGAAACATTCGGCCATAGTTTTCGAGTGTTTGTTCTGGGCGTGCTCCTCTAGTCTGTAATGCATGCATATATGTTATCAGTACAAATAACTTCTATATTCTTCTTTGATGAAAAACGGAGACTCACGCTGGTGCACGGGTGGTTAGCAGCTGAGATAATAGAATTGATTAAAGTGATATCAATAGATCTATAAGTCGCGACTCACGAAGGTCTGCCTGCAAGTCTGGCAAATAATATTCTTCGCCGCTTCGTTGACCTTATTCTTACTTGTAGGGCCCTTGTCAGAGTTTTTTCCAGCATTGCGTTCACGCTTTTGTGCAGCTTTGGCGCCCTGGAAGCTTGTTAGTAGGCTAGGATCAACCATTCCTGCAGATTGGAGATAACCCACGTTCCCCATGATCAAGCCAACAAACTAAGAAAAAAGAGACCGAGAGCTGGTGTAGCAAAAGCTAGGAGAGACAAGAGAAGCTGGTATGTATGGGTGCTCCGGGGACAACGTTGCAACTTGCAGGTGGAACAGTTGGTTACGTAAGTCGAACGTTGAAAGGATCTTATCTCTGGCTGCTTATCGATATCTTCCAACACATACAATCACGGACGCGTCGACGACTAGTCAGTAAATTCTTCGACCAGCACCGGTGTTGGCGAGCGTGCATAAATGTCATATGTTGCGGACCGTATCTATTTTTGATGTTACGAGTTGAGCGAGCGCGAACCGGACGAGGGATCTAACAAATATATTATCTCAGTCGTGGTAAGAGACACTTTTTGACGAGTAAAGTACCTGACGGATATATTCTATTGGACACTAGAATC
>PVYP01005133.1:18293-31331 GCA_002995295.1 Rhizopogon vulgaris
TTGACCAAAGAACCACGCTTGAGATGTTTTGTCTGGTATGAATACGAATTTGTCCTGGTCCTTTCCAGACTTATGAGTGAAACGGATGCCAGTGTCTTCCACCGCAATGCCCTGCACCATGGTTAGAGGGAGATCCCAATCAAGGCGGAGCTTTTTCGACCAGAACGAAAGAACTCGTGACGACGTCAGCAATATGACGTTGTCACTACCGGGAGATTCTATCACACACTCACTCAGCTATGCTCCATAAGATAAACAAATGCGGACATACCGATGTGTGCGACGTATGCCTCTTTGCGGAATGAGCCATTGTCAAGATCCCTCATCCAATACTGACCTAAAGCTTCTCGGACGGAGAATGGCTAGTAGATGAAGGTCAATGAATGAGACGCAATGCTCCAAAAGGCCACTTGCCACCAAAATACCATCAGACGGAACATGCCTTGGCTGTAAACATGACAGTGTAAAGGTCTGATCGTGTGGAATACCGTGATCACTCACCAGACGAACACGATCTCGCTCTGGCTTGTCAAATACCGTAGTTGTATTGCGAATTCCTGAGTGGCGGACGATAAGCTAGCCGTGTGCGAGGAAGATGGCACGACAGACCTTCGGACAAGTTAGACGCAAGATCAAAGACGCCAACGGCTGGTTTGGTAACAACGCTGCACACGGATGAGGTGAATAGAAGATACGGCGTGGTATATGAACCTACCCCACAAGGCCCTTCCCGACGCCCTTGAAGAAGCCAAGGGCTCCTTCTGTCTCAGCGCCTTGAATGGGTTTTGTCTGGGAAGGCTCATTAAAGCTCAGACAACAGAGAAGTCGAGCGGAATAGACCTACAACAATACCTTCCATTGCGCTAACTACGCTACTCGCAAGGGCTTCACCTCCTGCTGCGACTCCGTAGCTAGCATTCTGCGTCAGTCGCGCACGCTTACTCAGAAAACCTCCCTCACATTGCATGACGCGGGCGATTGCGCCGCTGACTCATTCTGCGTTGAGCCTGGTACTCGGAGTCAAACGTTGCTGCAGATAGCCCTAGACAATGTCATTAGCGACGATCCAATTTGAACTTGCACGATTCATACCTTTGCCAACACTGCTGGTGAACTTAGTCACACTATCTGACAGGCCAAACACCGTTTTTTTCACAAAACTAGCGGCACCCTGGTAGAGCATCAGTTGAAATACCATACGCACAAATCAACTCTCGTACCTTGGCGATTCCAATCCCCAATTCCCTGTTGCCATGCATAACAACTCCGTTGTATGGAGCATAGAAAATGTCTGACACGCCGGAACTGACATTCGTGAAGAGCCCGACAGGATTCCCAATGAAATCTGCTGATCCGAGGATACGATAAAGCTGACGAAGAATGTCTTGACGGTAATGGTAAGTAATCCTAGTTTGCAGTTCAGGCATCGTCAGTCGCATGTCTTTGATGGCCAGGGCATTCAACTCCAACGGCGCGTCATTGATGTTACCCAAGGTCATCGTCAATGCATTGACGACAACAGCTAAAGGGTTACGAATACCGAGCCTGGAGTGAAATAGTTAGTGCATGTGTAGTTTACGAGCCAGGGGCACGGTGGGTACTTTTCTTCGCTGCTAACTCTTTCAGCACGCATAAATGAGAGAGAGAGCTGTATAGGTTGAAGTTCCAAGACTTCGAAGTAAACATCCTGTCCAGAAGCTGAAAGCTGAGGTTCTGGGATTTCTTCTGGATGCTGTATTAAAGCACTTGTTCCACGTGTAAGTTTAAAGAAAGAGATGTGAGGTAAATCCGACACTTACTCCTCAGTATTCTCTTCCCATGTCACGCCTTGAATCTGCGTCAGATCGTATATCGCAAACAGGAGATCTTCGTCTGCTTCGATAGTCAGTGCCTGGAGGAGGATGGAGCAATACTTGACAAATAAGACACCGTGATCTGCATTTGAACTGAGTACGAATCTCGAACGAAGAAGGAAGCCTTCCCAACCTTGATCTTTAAGCCAAATTACTGAACCCTGTATCGTCGGGAGAACTGCAACACCACTGGCTTCCTTGGATATTGGGCTGGGCTGGAGAATAACTGGATACAGTGCATCGTGCAGTTGGTTGTCTACTTGCAGTGAACCGCAGGACAGGTTCACGGACTGTGCGACAGGGCTATTGCTGTACTCGAACTTCAAAGTTTCGATCGATATATAAACGACCTCGATCATTCTGCGATTAACCAAGGATATTCCTATTCCAGCAAACTCCACGTTGAATGCCAGCGTCGGAGAGACGTCCTCCATGACCGCCTCGAAGCCTTCTGAGCTGCTAGCAATAGTGTCAGATCGCGACAAGGAGGTGGTACTGCGATGTTTCGGCTTGTAGAGGCTCTGCTCAGCAATGTATGGCGTGATGCGCAGTATCTGTCGGTGTCCATCTGCTCTCACATCCAAAGAAACAGCTCGGGTCCTTTGGCGATCCTAGACTGACATTAGCAAGTACTTGAACTTAAGGGGAGTTAGTTACATGAAACTTGAATGGTATGAGAACGCCAATTTCCATGATGTCCACAGTACGACGAGAATCATTTATCGTGAGCATTATCTTCTTTTCTCTGACAGCAGGCTGGTCCCATGCATATGGCATGCTGGAGTGAGGCCCCAACTTGTATCGTGGAGTAGAAGGTTTTACTACATCAGCATCTCCACGGCTGGGATCCTACGAAGTTAACGTTCAGAACGTATTTTCGGTTTCAACGAACTTGAGAAACCATACCCATTGAATCATCGAGACAGAGAAATCGCTATCATTCTCAATTATGAAGGGCCACCCGTCCGCAGCAGACAGCATTATGAATATCGTAGATCCATCAATCTTGACATCGGCCTTCACTATATGCATGTCGTTGTTTGGGGATCGAACACGAAGGTGAACGGAACCTATGTCTTCAATATTTATGGGTGCAGACCTAAACTATAATCAGGAAGGTACCAAAGATAATGTGGCGTGAATATTACCACAGGGAGTTGAGTCCAGGATATGCAATCGTCAGCAGTTTTTCTTGGCTAACTCGCATGATCTGCAACGGGCAACGTTCACCAGGATTGAGTATCGCGCGTCCCCGAGGAGCTGCTCCATGTTCTCGGAAGCATATAGGATCTGGCAGGTTGTTCTTGATGAGAAATCTTGGGGCCAGAGTTATGACCTTGGTGAGTTTGTATTTCCCCAACCCTTCAGTCCACGACAATCCAATGTGGTACTCCTCTGTCTTTTGCCTTGAGCATGGTACCACCATCTCCGTTTCCGCAGCAGAAGCCTCCAGACTGAAGACCTGCAGGCCAAACATTAGATCTAGTAAAACCTGACTCTTCGTGTGACCGTACCTTCGACCAACCAGATTCTCCAACTTTGAACACAAATGCCTGACCGTTGTCGTGGGGGTGTGACAATACTACGGGATGGTAAGCTCATCGCAATAAAGAAAATATGGGGACACAAACAGAATGGAGTTGGTTTGGAAATGACGTCTAGTGAAGATGGTTTAGTAAGCGATGATAGATCATTGACTGGGTGGTGTTTACCGAGTCTAGTATCAGCGGCAATTTCGACAGGAGATGTTGCTCGGTGTGAGCGTGCAGCCTTCGCATAAAAAGGCAGTCCTGTCTTATTGATGACGAGGTACGGGCAATATATCTGTACTTTGAAGGCACCACCGGACTCAGGATAGCGTCTGAGAATAAGTGAGTCGGATGAACGCAATCACGAAAAGATAGGGGAGTAGGACGAACACATAATTCAGCCTTAGGTCGAGTTTGCGATTGCTCTGGTCTCGCAGACTCAAACAAGATTCGATCTCGAAGTCCGAATTCCGGTCAGTGTTGATGATGGCAAAATCGCTGGCCTTGAAAACTGGGTTCTACAATGAGTGGACGTACTCAGATGAGCCATGGGACGCACTCGTATCCTGGATTTCAACATTCAACAGGACCAAATGACCCAACTCCACAGAATGCACGGGCATGACACCACCCTTTCTGAGGTAGCTCTTCCAGTTCTGGTCAGCGTCCTTGTCATATATCCTATATTGGATGTTGTAAGGTAGTAAATTCTCAAGCTCGATTGGCGCGCGGAGTTTGAGTTTAATTTTTGGTGATTTCCTGGGTTGGAAAAGGAACAGTGTCAGTGTCACGGTCGCATCGAGGAAGCTATGAAGTGTTTCACCGCGTTCCAGACCCGTTCGAGTCACATTGTGCCCACGCTTGAAATCGGAAGGGAGCTTCCTGCTGGTCATTGTGAGGGCAACTTATTGTGAGACTCCTCTTGGCAATAAGGTCTTCGAAGCGTATGGAGGGGCACCATCTATACCCGAACCCTTCTGCAGTTGACTCAGTCAATATACCGCGACAGTTTGAACATATGGATACGCACGGTCCGGCTGAAGTCGGATCCTGTTCTGAGTTACTGCCTCTATGGGCAGAGAGTAGTCCTGGCCAGGAGCTGACGACTTATTAGCCATTGAATCGCGGGTGCCTTTAGGTACCAACCTATCTTTTCTAACGAGTAAACTGGATGTCCTGTATGATCCACTAGCATAAGCTCCAGAGGATAGAAGGTCTGATTCTCGACCAGATACGTGGAACGGAGTGTGACGATTTTCACGTTGTCTTGAACCGATACAGCACATAACAGGCGATCTGTATATTTCTCCATTCGAGGGCGAAGAGAGAAAGTAAATTCCCCCTCTCTATCCACAGGTATGCCTCTCAATGCCTCCCATGGCTTGCCGACGAACTGTATGCCAATGTTATGTTGTTCAGAGGTTGAGACATGCTAGAATTCCAAGATGAGCAACAGTACATTACAACGCACAGTATACTTGCCTCACGCATTGTCTTCCAGTCGTCAAACCTCCAGTCCACGGTTTGATCATTTGCAACTTTGACTGCACTTGCATCCTTTGCACTACGACTGGCATCATCGTCAGACCATACGAAGAGGGGGGACCCAGTGCGATTCCTGATACGGTATGGTGCAAAGCTTCCACGTTCCTTCTGTAGTAAAACTTGTCCTTCCTTACCCCACATATTGGCTGAAGTGACAGCAAGCTCCGCGAAGGTAGTACTGATGTTGAGGTCTAAACGATCTTGAGCTGACACCGATACCTTTAGTTCACTCGAGCGCTGATCTCTGTCAACCTACAGGGATGAACATTGAATACTAATTGTTCCCTTCCAATTCCTGTAGACTCACCGAGAGAGCCAAAGTCCATGGATCGGTTACTGTACGATTTGCTCAGTACAGAAATACGTGGAAGATAAAGCTACTTACAAGGTTCCCAGTGTGAATTTGTCAAGTTCCAGTAGCTAATTTGAGTCGCAAGAGTAGCAGTAGCGCAAAGCTGGCAGTAGGGGTCAAACACAGGTTCGGCACGAAGGTTATTTACTCACATCCGCAGACCAATCCCGAGCTCCGACAATAAATGGCTTGACCTTCAAGTGAAGCATAGGCTGCTCATGCATGTCGCCTATAAGGATAAGCCGGAATCCGTCAAACGATGCCTTTAGCTAGAATAATATGTTAATTATCAAGCCACTGAATCTTCTCTGGATGTACCTGTTCTCTGGATACCAAAACGCGGGCCTGTCCGACAACCTGTCTATCGATTCTTGTAGCATTGGAACGGGACGTTTGGCTGGGCCCTTCCTGTGATTGTGTAACCTTCATGCTAGAGTTATTTTGAGATTTTCCGTAAAGATCCACTGCTTTGGTAGCGATGGTGGTGATGAGCATGATGTCTCGGTATGAGGCTCGAAACACAATAGGTTTTACAGCGAGTTCCACGTTCGTCATCTGCTCTCTTGTCGAAGACCGACTATCCATAGAGAAGGTCAAATCAACGTCATCCAAGAAGCGTACAGTATCTTCGTCGGCGCCCATGCGGATAAGCGACATCCCTAATTGATTGATAGTCAATGCCAATATCCCCTATACTGCCATTTTAGTACATTGACGCTACAGATAAGAGAGGACGCACTTGCTGCGACAGCAGAATTTGGTCAATGTATAATCTGATAGCCTGGGAATTCGGGTCTGCATCATTCTCCAGAACATTGACCGAAACGTCGTGCAAATCAAGTCGGAAATCAAGTTGCGACTGCGTTGATTCGCGCTGGGACTCAGTCATGGATGAGCTGTCAATGTCCGCCGGAGTTTCTTGCTGAAACGCGCTCGTGAAGAACTCCAATAATGCGATGACGGGCTCAATGGCAAAAATAACATGTGGTGAATCGACAGTCAGAATGGCCACCGATGAGTTGCCAGACGCGGTGTAGAGAACCATAAACTGGTTACGGTCATGGTCCGCCGCAGGTATAATTTCACGGAACTTGGACACTCCTGGCCGGGTATTGTTGATTGTGAATGACTTCAGTACAACTTGAGCTTCTGCAGCGCCATCGCAAATCGATTTGTAGCGCAGGCTGGAATCATTAAGGGCAAAGCGTGCGATGCCATGGTCTTCAAGTTTTTCTTCGCGAGTCGCCAGACCGTCATACAAATGCAACTTCACTACTTTGACGGAAGCAACCAGATCCAGGGTCGTCCACGCACGGGTTCCGTCAACATCGGAAGCGACACGAAGTTCGGGCTCAAGGTCCACTACCTGATTGCTAGAAGAGGATATAGTGCCGTTGCTATCATTGCTCGAGGGCAGTGCTGATTCTGCCTGGGCATTCCCCTCCGGTGAAGCAACCAGGATCCTCGGTATAGACTTCATGAGCTTCATGAGAAGAATGTATTGAGTCTGCGTCAGGTACAGCTTGACATCAGATATCTTCACTGCAATCTGATGTTTTTCGCTGTTAGAAAGGCTATTATAGTAACAAGAATGTTACCTGGGTGTCCGGAAGGTCCCTCTCTTGTGACCGATCGATTCCGCTTGTTTGAACCACATCCGCGACGATGTCAATGTCATCGACCATTTTCAGCATCGATGGTTCTCCATCGTAAAAGATATCGGAAACGAGCTGGATGCCACATAAACTGGCAGTGATTTTACTAGTGTCACCCTCGTATGAATTACGAGCGCTGATCTCTCCGAGTCGCATGACCAGGACGTCCTGCAAACGACTAGGATCTGAGGGGAAAACAATGATCGGTGTCTTCACAGAGATGTCAAATTGCATCCTCTCAATCTCCGAAGCTCTCTGGACTGCAGCATCACGCGCAGCATCATAGAGAACCTTGAGTTTTGCTAGCTTGATGACAAATAGATAAATGTCGTGCAGAGGCTGCTCCAAGAAGTGGACTTTGAGAGACCCAGCACTCAAAGAGACAGTTGAGTTAACGCCCAAGTTCGAGGTTTCTGCAGGATCGAGAGTTTGGTAACAAAATTCCGCGAAGTTTTTGCCTTCAATCGACAAGATTTGCTTGAATTCCGGCTTGGAAAGTGCCTTCGAGCGATCGTCACTCAACGCAAGGCTTCCTAAGCGGCCAGTAATCCTCATCGTGTTCATCCGGAGAAGTAACTGAACATCCGCGGTGGATAAAGAAAGAGTGGCTAAGCTACTGAAGTCGTTGAGGAGTATGACTGCATGTGGCTGTCAGGGCGTCGCCGATGGTTCAGAGCAAAAAGGCTGACCTTGTACACTATCCAGTCTGACAGAAACTCTGATTGTTTCCGCGTCGCGCACAGGTGGAGCTTCATCTGCGACAGCCGTTGCGCTCGGCGTTTTGTTCGCAGGCTGCTCTGGCGTTTGGGGAACGAAGGTCGTCATAATGAAATCGTACAGAGACACTACTGGTTCTGGTGCAGCATGGAATATAAATGTGGATAGTTGGACATCAACACTTTGATCCGTGCTTTCATAGACGGTAGCAAACTCGGGTGAATGCTTCTGAACCCGTTTGTACGAGATCTTCATGAGATCTTTATTGCCTGGCTCGGTGCTTTCTGAAGACACCAGCTGAATTTGGTCTCTGCCAGCCTGCACGACGTTCATCGCAAGTGACCTAAGGGCATATTAAGACACGAACTCAGAAAGATCATACTACATACCTCAAATTAATGTCCACATTCATATTGAATTTGAGAAGTGAGAACGCAAGTCGAAACTGCTGGAAGATCACTTCCCCGAGTGGCTTCTCACTGCCATCGCTACTAGACTTTGAAATAGCACCACGAAGAGTGTCAACCTCAAAGTCAAACTCAAAGATGTGCTGCCGGACTTCGGGATGCTGTAAAACGTGTAAAAATACGGGAGATGGAGGATAAACATGAACTACCTCGAGTGAGCCGTCGCTTGCTTCGAAGAACATGTCATCTCTATGCGTTGATGCATCTTCGCTGTGTGTCCCATCATCGTCCACGTTGTATTCCGTGCCAACAGGCCCAAATAGACCAGCTGACAAAGGCAACGCGAGGGTTGCAGTATCGATGTGCGGCTGCGGAGGCTTCTGGTCGCTACCATCATCAAAGTTTGGGATAGCAACATCTATAATACGCATTAAAGCCTTGTACTTGGCGTCGGAGACGTTCACTTGAAGACTTGGCAATTTTCCGGAAATTTTGAATCGAGCGAGATTAAGAGCAGATGGTACAATGGAGTTCTGCACCCGCAGATTGAGGTTAATACGCTCCAATAGATGAAGCGTGTCACTCTTCTCAGAAGTGAGAGCATCACGACAAGCTTGTAGGTCGTTTCCTAAAACAAACTGAACAACAACAAGATTGGTGAGATCAGACTTGCGTTTCATGTATTCTGAGCATGCACTAACCTGAGCTGCCTGGAGCTTGAGTGACATTTTATCATACATCAGAGACTCCAGTCTCTTATAATCATCCTCATTGTACGGCTGATTTCGCTTGGCTTGGATTTCTCGCAGTGCACCTTTATCGGCCAAATCGCTCTCGACGGCTATGTGGCCAGCGTCGATAACGAGATGACTGCATTGGTGGGTGGTAACGCTACAAAGTAAAAGTTTAGTCGGGTTTCGATAATTCTGGGTTCTGGAAACGCACTCTTCCGGAATGATGATGATGGGTGCGTTCATGTCCAGTTGAAGATCGATGGTTTTATGAGTTTGCAGAGCATACTCTAGACCTGCCCGAGTCTCCTTGCGTAGGCCCTCCAGGGTCTGACTGGCTACATTCTATTACGACGAAAGTTATAACAACTTTCGCTGAGTGGTGTCGGAGAGCACCTACTAATAGAGCTTCGACTGATTCCAACTGGCTCTCTGGTGGACGGAAGAACTTGAAAATGGCTTCAACATACCCCCTATGGTAAATAATTTCCATGTGACGCATGCGGGCTGTAAGAACAGTATCGGCGCGCTCGTCCAGAGGGTTGTTCTCAAACTTTACGAAGAAAAACGGATCTTCGACTCCCCCATGTTTGGCACCTTCTGCTACAGACGCCTTGACTCGGGCTATCTGTCGATATAGCGTGTTCTTAGTCGTCCCATCAAAGACACTAAATCCTCTCAAGGATACAGATCCCTCAAAATTGTCCGGTCGTTGGATGAATTCCGCACGGAATGAGTCGAAAACAGTGGAGATAACTTCGGTGGCTTCGCCCCTTGGATCAACCTTTAGCGCAAATGATCCCTTCTTGAGTTCCGCCACCACACGTGCTTTGAGAGCATCGCGGGGCGCCTCAAACGAATCTACGATGGCCGATTTCTCATCGTAGTCAAGCACATCATAAAGTTGCCTGCGCTGCTCCTCCGTCATTGGACCTCCAAAGGCGGGATCTTCTGCAGGCTGATCTGTCTGGGACCCCCAGAGCCACGACATCCAGCCACCAGAATGCTGCTGCTGTTGCTTAGCACGGTCATCTTCAAGCCTTTTCCTCAATTCCATGTCTTTGCGTAGACGGGAACGCGCTATCGACCTGTAGAAACGGATGTCCTCGTATGATAACTTACATTCCAACGCATTAAGCAATGCGATGTCCTGAAAAGTATTATCTTCACCTCTACTGCATCGGAAAAAAAATAGAACGTACGGGTTCGCGGAGTGTATTCATCACCTTCTTCTCGAATAACTCGACATATTTGTTGCGATCATCTCGCCGCTCCGCAAAGTACGCCCAGGTCCATTTACGACGTCGATCGCGAACACCATCCAGAATCGCCTGTGCGGCAAAGCGTAACAACGCTTGTGGTCGATTCACCCTTAATTCCTCCACGCTTGGACGAACATTTCTGTACTAGAGTAAAGCATAAATCTGAAGTCGACAGTCTCCTCATCAAAAATGTCTTTACCTGGCGCTGACGCATGTAGACATGATACATATCAACCAAAGATATGGCATCTCGATACTGGTTGTCATCTAAAGCGACACCGATCTCGTCAAAAAACAATTGCACGTCGAAGTGCGGTGTGTTCTTGTCAAGTTTGTGATTCATAATGATCTGACGGATGGTCAGATTTGAGTAGGTCCATTGGCTAATGGCTAACTTACTCTTCCCTCACCCGATACAGGGCTGAGGATGAATTGATGGGACGACTGCTGATCCTTTTGTGATATCTGACCAGGAAGTTAAATCTGATGGAGCTGCAGAAGGTATCATACGGACCATGGCAATAAACTTCTCTTTGGCTGCGGACAAGGGAAGGCCGGCCATACTTTGCGAGTCCGTATCAAAATATACCGCTAGTGATTCCAATCTAGCTAACTGACCCCAGACTCAGTGACACACCTTCAATTCATCAAGCTGCTCACCTTGTGTATAGCACCAGCTGTGCTTTCTATGAAAGCTGGCTGCCATTCCTCGTTGACTGACACCGCCGTAAAACCCGCCAATGTGATGCCCGCGGCGAAAGGATGCTAACATGACGTCAAGTGATAATTCTGACACATAATTGTGTCACGTACACCAGGAACACTCATATTGTCTTCGTACCGGATATGAATATTCTTCACGGTCACCTGCAAGTTATTGATTATTTTAGCCGTTAGAGAGGCCCAGAGACCCTGCGACTGTGGAGACTCTTGAAAAGGGATAGTCATAATACGCCGACAAAATAGCATAGTAACACACCTGAGGAGACTTCTGCTTGACCACGCATGTGCAGAAGTTCTGCATTTTCTAACCGCTCCAGTTTGGCAGCCTGTGCTCGCTGTTTTTCCTCCTCTGGATCGATGTCTGTCTGCGGAGAGGGTACGACGAGTAGATACATATCTTCGATCAATATCTCGACAGGCTGATTGCCGAGATTCATCCAATGGAGAGACAGTGTGAATGTGCCAAGATGACCTGTAGAGAGATAAGCTCACGCGAGGCAATTGATGATGTAGGAGCACCTTCGAGGACATCGACTGGCAGCCTGAATTTATCCAAGGCACCTTTCTTTAGACGCAAGTTGCGTAACGTCAGTTGACCTGGAGTTGGGTCAATTTCGCTTCATGCACAAGCGACCATAAGCTACCTTGCCCAATGCCATAGTTCACCTGGTTCATATCCAGATTCTCAACATATGGTGCAAGTATCCTGTTGAATAGCTAGACGATATGTGATTGTTTTGGTATATGGGAGCCGACACGTTTCCAGATAATGACGCACCACATTGAGGACCTCTTTTCCTGGGTCCAGCCACCACATTGTGGGGGATGGTATCAATTTATCCAGATATCAGAATTAGGGTACAGTGTACACTGGAAAACTGAGAAATTAGGGAGTTGATTGTTAGTGACAGGTTAGTCGGACAAGGGTAAGCGGCGAGAGATGATTTCACCGCAGCCAACCAGCGGAGACAGAGCACATAGTACTACTATATTGAGTAATATTACATCACCCATCAAAAATGAAACACCGGCCGGGTTGCGGAAGCAGTTATCGGAGTGCTTGCCGGAGTAGTAGTTAGGTATAAAATAATCCGTTGAAAACATGCGCTCATAGATAACAAGTTGACCTCGAGGCCGAACACCTCGAGGCATGGCAGCTGAGGTAGTTGTTCCATTTGTCAAACAACTGGTTGCACGGATCTTTCCAGTTATCTTCTCACATTTGTTGGTCAGATATGGTTGGACCCGTTCAATCCCGCTCAAGTCCGGGTGTATCCGCGTGACTTATGCTACTTAGTAGCAAAAAGGTATTTGAGGGTCGTGTGAGTACTAATCTTCCCTCTTTTCAACGCTACCAGCTTCTCTCTCCGGAAAAGCATATGAGCATCATGGTCTCTGTCATTCCAAGATCCTTCTCTATGCCATCCCCGAGTGCCAAGCAGGAGCTACAGTTGAACGAGGTTAGTACTTGCTGGTTACAAGGCCCTCTTCAAACACTTATAATTCATCAAGTTGGGCAGTCTCGCAGATGCTGTGGAGCCTTTTGCAAGGTATTCTTTGATATCCTTCCATCTTGGCCTCTCATGCAAACTATCATACGACCGTGACTAGGCTTGTCAGCCAAACTGGCCGGTCCGTGCGCCTGCACTGCTCTATCCCCATGTGGTCATCTCCCTCTGATACATGTGAGCTGGTCTTGATTACAGGTGAATCTCGATCATATAGCTGACTCGAAACTCAGGCCTTGATTTACACGACCTTCATGACTTACGCTCACGAATCCTTCTCTTCATTCATGATCTCTTGGAGTCTTTGCGGGCTGCGGGGGTTCGTCACGACGCCACTTGTAACCCGTTTCGCTAACAGGTTTACCAGATTCCCGCCTCTTATCGACTAGCGCCCTCCAATTCCTCGCTCTGTTTCATCTGCGCCTTGCCCACTGAGCTTAGTGCTCCGAAGGTAAGGTCAGCTGCAGTCGAAGTTCTGCAAAATGCGAAAATAAACGCAAGGTATGTATAGTACATCTCAACCTTGATAGTCGTGTCTCACCGCTATGCAGGGAAAAGGTTCTATTGGCTGACCTGGAGTGTGGCCCCGCATTGATCATTTCCTAATTCCTTCTCTGGGACATTCGCACGCGATGCCAGCATCGTATCATATATCTACACCGTTGCATTGTTATCTGTACTGTTACATTTCATGTTTTGTATTCATGTTCAAGGTTGAATCTGGCTGTCGTATATAATCAATCAGTACTGGGCATC
>PVYP01005171.1:0-12365 GCA_002995295.1 Rhizopogon vulgaris
GTAACGTGGTAGTGCGGGGGTGGACAGCTGTGCGGGTTTGGTCGGAACCGAGTCGTCCAAGAAAAAAGCATGGTAGCATTCCCACAGCAGATGTACATTTGTAGCAAAGAGAACACGATGAGATATACAATTCGAAAGCAGGAATATCAGAAACGTAGATAGCAATGCGGATGCAGCGAGACATAGTGACATTTTTATCCAAACAGTGTAAGAATCTGTTTTGTCGAAGGTCTGTCCCCAGCGGTGGTTGACCAGCACTGTTGAATCAACCCCCAGAGGTTGTCATTCAGACCCCTTGCGGCGACCGCAGGATCTTGGGGACGTGGAGGCATTTCTCCCTTAGAAAGCTTGATGATGACGTGCGTCGTGTGGCGAATGGTGTGCCACGGGACCTCGTGGGTCATGATCTAAAGGACGATGTGAGAGACGCTACTTGCTTTCAAGTGCGGTTTCAACGTACCTCTAGGATAGTCATGCCATATGCAAAGATGTCAGATTGCGTGGTGAGCATGCCATTATCACGACACAGCTCTGGTGCGAGCCACCTTTGGGAATTCGAAACTCTGTGGGTCAAATTCATCAGCATATTCTAAAGTAATTATATTGATTTTAGTACCCAGCAGACATCGTGAAATTTACCCCTGTGACATCCTCCAAGACCTGTGTTCGTCATCAGTAAGCTGTGAATCAGGTCATATGGTGTATCAAATGTACCTTAGCGAACCCAAAATCGGCCAGCAATGGGTTTCCGTTGCTGTCGACGGAGATATTGGACTAGGAAAGCGATCACTTCTAGCTCTCAAACATAGAATCAAAGCTACGTACCGCTTTGAGGTCGCCGTGCACGATTGGGGGTACCATGCTATGGAGGACATTTAGGCCTTCGCAAATACCCTTGATCTGCGAGAAGTTTAATGATATCAAGCATACTTCAGAAGACTTGTAACTGACCAGGTCAAGATGATTTATGGTGGGATATTTCTTTATATAGTCGTTGACTGTACCATTGACCATCCATGGGCTTACAACATACCTGATCATATGATGAGCTAAGGTGCGTGGATGACCATATGGGGGAAGAACTCACGGGAAAGGCCCGTCGGTACTACAGAAACCATAGAAAGGAAGAATGTGTTCTCCGCGGTCAGCTTCCCATACGCGTTTCCAGATATTCACTTCTCTATTGAACCTCTGAAAGTGGCGTGAGGATATAACTTTAAGCAGACGTAATAAAAATATACCATGCGCGTCTGAGGGTCACAGTTAACAGCGCGTAGGACTTTGATGGAGACCTTTTCCTCGTTTAAATAATAGCCTTCCCATATATCTGCTGCTCCTGTTCCCTTGACTGCATACTGCCCGATACGCTTTACTTCACCACGTCTGAGGTGCATATTGGGTAGAAGCGAGTGTGACGAATGTTGTATGTGATAGAGATTGCTTTCCATACCACGATCTGTGGTTGGAATATTGCCCGGAAGATTCTGAGAGGCGGTGAGTTCACTGAGGCTAGTATAACAGGAGCTAGAAAGACCTTTTGCATTAATTCCATGATCTGACGCACATCCGCTGCCTGTTGCACTTGCGAAAAAGCTATGATGTCCTGCTTGTTCTTGATGTCACCAAGATAGTGCACGATCTCCTCCTTGTCTCGTGCACAAGCTAACTGGAAGTCAGCCAGCCATGCATGGGTTGACAGCTGAGAGGTGATCTGAAACAGCGTTAGGTCATTTTTGCCGGAGCAACGGAGCAACACTTCATTACCTGAAGCTTAACCAAGCAATCCGAAATGTCTGCGTGACATTGTTGAATAATAGCAGCCAACTCATCCTGCTTGACGAACAGTTTAACCCTGCTCATGGCGCACCACGGCTCCATTCGCTCTAGAATACTTTGAAGGGTACTGATCGGCAGGTCAGTTGATTGATCGACGATCAAACCAGAACACTAACTACTGGGTACCCGAACAGAGTTTGATCTGTTGGTCCTCGGGCAAATGCTGTCCTTCATTTCGGATGACTACCATGAGACTAAGGCAGCGATCTTGGAGCTGAAGGACACCATTTCTGTGTTGTGCTATGAGATACACCGTGGATAATTGGAGAGAGCACATACTTATTGGATTCTGCTTTTGCGAGCATGTTGATCAATGCGACAAGTACACCAGTAGCGGCACCGAGCCATGGTACTGGAGCAAATTGAGCAGCCGTCTGTGCTGCACCTACAAGGGTCTGAGCCGCTATAGAGGCCATGAGTATTGGTATAGTAGCGGTAGCTCAGGATGGAAGAGCACCAGTGGAAGGAAGGGAAGGGGGTATCCAGGTTGTCGGTGTAACCTGAGGGACAGGTTTATATGCTCCCGTGCTCCTGTGCAATCTCGTGTTTGATCAGGGCCACATCGACACTGGATAACTCATGACGATATTTCCGGAGGAGACCTTGAACTCGATCGTTCATCATCTCAAGATCAATTACCATCTTCCATACATCGTACAACGCTGTTGTCATCCCAGGACCTACAAGGTCACCATATAAGTCATAACGCGGTGCACAGTGGACAAAATGGATGAAGGGCAACATCACGTGCCAAGTATGTACGCAGAAATTAGACCCACGCGTGACCTACTTAGTCGTCAAGCCCTCCAGCTCCATGCACAGCAACTAAGTTGTGATCCTCATGGCTCGAATATTCCCCTCTTCCGATCCGTGCTTGCCGCACTACAGATCTCTCCTCGTGCAGGGTGATTACCACCCTTCAGCTCCAATTCACATGTGTCTGTCTGTTCCAACAGGTTCCAAGGCCTTGCTCCTCTCTTCTTCTCGCAAGGCGCTCATCCACAGCCTCCGAGAACACAACAGTGAATGGTTACATACAAAATCTGGAATGGGAAATACCTGTCACAGTAGTTCCAAAGTTGACACCTTGTTGGTCCCCGTTTCCCGTGTAGGCGTGGGTGCAATGATCAATATCATCCAGCTACCCCCCAACTCCAAATCACCTCGTCCTATTATTGTCCGCGTTACGCGCACACAAGGTTTCTGAACCTGTACCTGTCAATGAAAAAGTCACCCTAGATTCTGTCCCGTCATTACTTGTTTTGCACGAACTGTCTGCCTACTTTTTACCCATGAATGACAACAAACCGTACGTAACATTCGTTGATGTTGTATTACATCGCGTTTCTAGGGGATTTTGATCACTTCCAAGGCATACTATCGCATCGTATCTCTTACTTGTTACCCACGCATTTGCTTTGGCGAATTTCCTCTCGCCGGAACCACAGTGCGTTCGTCCCCATCGATGAATCGAGCGTTTATCTAATGTGACTTAGGACGCCGATGCGTTTAACCCTATTTGATTCCCAACTTGACAAACTGAAACTCCCTGTTTTGCGAGCCCCGACTCTCAGTGCATCCGACGAAGAACGGAGCAATAACGAAACTTCCAGACCCGAATCCGTTGCCTTTCTAACACGCAAGTATTTTGAGTGGGTAGGCACATTTAACAGATGTATTATTTGCTCGTTTACTTTCCTGGGTTTATCTTGCTGATATATTGCATCAGCCGACCCAGATAACAATGATCCATCAGAAGGAGATGGAGTGCGATGCTGTATACTCACGTTGCACAAGCAAGGCAGTGATATTGGGACGGATATTATATGGCAATGGTCAGAAATTCCAGGACAGATCCACAGCCGCGATGAGAAACCTACGACCATCTTCGCTTGGTCGTGACGTCGGGCTTCAACCAAGCCCGCGTGGGGGGTTTCTGGAATCATAGGACAGCCTCACGGAAACTTGAAGTCGAGTGGCGTCCATAAGCGTTCCATACTATATAGATTCGAGTCTGGCCCGAGCGTTAACCCGCGGTTAGATATATCTGTGTAGTCCTACTCTCCCTTCTATGCAAGTTATCACAATTAACAAAATTAAGAGGTGATTTCGAGGCAGTGAATTGTAGGATTCTATGTACTGTCATCACGTGATGTTTGCTGCCAGTCTTTGATGCAAGTTGAAATAATAAAGCTGCGGCGCCTTATTCTGCAAGCATTCATGGCGTCAGGAGAAGATCCTTCGTTCGTCTCTTTCATTTTACAACCAGGTTCATCCCTCCATCCGACATTTCTCCTTGCTGTCGATGCTGCTTTTGCATTGTTGTTCGCAGTCTTCCTTTGGTCAGCCTACCTAACGAAGGGAAATCTGCACTTCTTCGTTTTGATGGGCATTCAACTTGCTCTGTGGGGGAGCGTAAAATGGTACGTTGATGTGGGGCATATGGATGTTGAACTGCTTGCTCAATGTCGATGCATAGGTTTGTACAAGAGCTTAGGAAACTTCCACCTGCAAGTGCAACGACCAACGCGGAAACAAGTACAGAGAAAAAAGAACAGTGATTTATGTAGAGATATACAACGCAATGCAATAGAATGCAATGCGTAGGGCGTGATACATGTATTTCTCATCGACGTGCCTTGTCATTTCCTTCATGCCAACGTTTCATCCGTTTTGCACTTTCCTGGGCTAGTGCAAACACTATACAGACTAGTGAGTAAATGATCAAGATGTAGCTGTGGGTACTGACATTCCCGTTCTGTCCCATCAAGCCCTTCTCTGAACGATTGCGCTGCATCGGCTGAGGGTCCACCTCCTCCAGCAGGGCCAAGTGCCCCAAAGTGTTGTGCTTGGTCAATTACCTCGAGCAACCGTCCTTTGAAGGCCTGCAGGGAAAAAAGAGTATTGGCACTACTACAATATACTGTATGCAGTGACCGTACCTTCGTTAGCACTTCCGATATCCCATTTGCCTGCTCTTCACTCAAACTTGTGGCTTGTCAAGCATGTTCCCTGAAATCAACGGCGAGACTCACATATCCATAATCATCTTCCCAAAACCGTACCATTGTCCTCCTGCACCAACCAAGTTGGAGAGCTTTACACTTCGGGGCTCAGCTTTGAGCGCATTTCTTACTCGTGTGCCAAAGGGTGCGGGGATGGTGAAATCAGCCCAGTCTCTGAAGATTGATTTGGCCTCATGTCCACTGGTGATGACTTAGACGCACGAGAATAACATAATATACGCCAGCCATATTGGTATTGGTGCTTTCGTCAGGGATTTAATCTAGTATGGCTTTAACAATGTAAGGGAAGGGTAGTTAAAACGCGCACGTCACTGTCGGATCCGCCTGCGAGGTGGCCCATGTCAGGGATGTCGACTTTGAAAGTACATTGTATCTTCTAGGGCAGACTTTGAGTTTTGGAATATCAAGTGCGGGACACAAACCTGATTTTCAGATAGTATTGCATCAATGGAAAAGTAGTCGTTCTCCATGATGATCGCGTTCGTCTGCAAAACGCGCTTGTGGCTGAAAGCATCTGTAACTACCGACACTCACGCGCACGCGCTGACTCATTTCATGTTTATCTCTCTGCCATGAACCACATACGTCAAGCATTGTTTTCCGTGAGACGACCGGTTCGTCCGAGCTCAGTAGCACTTCTTCGCTGTCGCCGAACATTTTCCTTCACACCACGACTACAAGCCTCAGAGGATGAAGATGCCTTTCTTTCGCAGTTGAAGAACACTTCAGTATTCGAGAAACTTGCGGATAAACCAGAGGCCTTGATGGCACTCCGAGATTTTGCAGAACTCATGAGGGCTCAAGGTCAGCGGGGAGTCTTGTAATTATTTTATAAACGCCCATGCAACGCAACACCACAGGAATTGACGCAAACAGTGGTCCACCTTCGACAATGCAAATGATGAGGCTGGCTGCCAACTCAGATTTTAGGCAGGCAGCGCAAAAAGTAGTGACAGAGTTGCAAAAAGCGGGCGTAGATCTCACCTCGCAGGTGAGGAAATTTTCTCAAAGTTGTTCGTGCTTTCGCCGAATCCCTTCTGCCAGGACACTATGCAAGAGCTTATGGGCCTATCCAAGAAGACTGGAGGGGATTGAGATGGACTATGTAGTTACCTTATCGCTATAGTACCTCTGATATAAGTGACTGTTGGTAATTATCTCATGACCAGTGCGTCAAGATTCAGGAGGTTCTTCATTTGAGCAAGGTCATGTTACTCTCTTTCCCAGTCATGTCAGACGACGCAGGACCCTCCATGACACCTTCAGAAGCCCCAGAAAGGCCCTTGCCATCAACGCCATTCTATTCTATTGAATATCCCGGTTATGTCAAACCTGAATCTGTCCCGTTGGCTGTGAGCAACCTCGGAGGACCCTCGCGTCTGGAAACCGCGTTCAAACGCACCGCGGCCAAGAATGAGGCGCTCCTTGAGCTCAATTTACGACCAGGAAATCCGTTTGCTCACCCAATACCGGGTGATATAGTCGGTACTGGCAATATTCTCTTGAAGGTTGTGAGGCGAAAGCGAAGGAATCCAGAAGGAGAATGTATCGGGGAGTTCACCGCGGAGGCGATGGGTATCATCCCGAAGACAGCACGGTTTCGCAGTGAGTCCAGTCCGTATTAGAAAGTGTCTTCATACGTATGGTTAATTACAGGTATGGCGGACTATCAGTTCCAACCTGACATGAATGATCCCCTGGCACAGTTGCGTCTTGCTATGGATCGGATGGACGGTAAGCAATGTTTCAGTTGGTTGACCTCGGGTATTAAGTTAGATTGCAAAGTCGATACAATCCAACAATTCTCGCTTCCTGAGGAAAGAGAAGACTATGTGGTTCCAGCGTCCATCCACCCACCCGAGCTAGACCCAGCATTGGCAGAGCAAAGTCAGCAATCCTCCGGAACTCGCAGCAACTTGCGATTGTTTCCCCCTCCGCTGTTCAGTCGTCAGAACGTGCCGCAAAACTACAAGCACGTGCTTCTCCTTCGATTCTTCTCCACGTAGCTGACCTACCCGTAGTTTTAAGGCAAACCCTGCTTCGATTGTAACGTCCGTCATCAACGAAGAGACCGGTGAAGAGCGCAAGAGGCTCATCAATAAGGGTCGATGGAAAGGCCATGGACCAACAACTATATCTTACAGTGATCCCAGTGTTTGGCCTGTTCTCCCGTACCTCTGCGGCAATTCTGATTCTCTGCGCAGGTCCCTGAGGGCCCTTCTACAGCAGTCGAAAATGCAAGCAGTCAAGTCAATGGTGAACTATTAAATCGAGTACGCGAAGTGAGCTCTCTTTGCCCTTCTTGTTTAATTTTTCGCTCATCGAAGTAGTTGATGAACGAACGTCCTGTATGGATTCGCTCCGCTCTTTACAACCAATTCTCGCCTGCAGAAACGAGGGAGATACACAAGTACGCATTTACAGCACACATCTACAGAAAGTCTAACCAGCGACTGTAGTTCTAAAATTCTCCTGCCTTTGGCTGGATATATGTTCTCAGACGGACCTTGGCGGGATGCATTAATTCGATTCAAATACGATCCTCGGAAGGAAGTGGAGGCTCGAATGTACGTTTTGTGCATTTTATTGTTGGCGAACGCTGACCGCCAAGGTGAAGATATCAGCGGATATATTTCCGGAATGTCAACCACCCCGTGGCACGGCCCTCTGTTGTAACACGAAGACAAGAGGGTAGGTCTACTACCACATACATAAACAGGTCCATCGAGCAAGAGGAGTCATTCGAGGCTGATCGGCGGTAAGCTACCATAATTCCATCTATGACTGGCTTAATGCAAAGCATCACTAGTAAATCACACATATTTGACGGTACTACTCTCTCTAAAGAGACAGCCGCGTTCCAATTATGCGATATTCATGACCCTATGTTAAAGGAGATGATTGACGACGATGAAACCCTTCGAGAAGTCTGTGACGTGAGCCGCTGATGATCACGTGTAATCCAGCTTTCACTAATGGTGTACTAGGAGCGAGACGGATGGTACAGTGCACATGCACTGGATAGAATTAAGACTGTCCTCCGGCACAAGTTCTTCTCACTACTGCAAGGGCACGTGGCGACACAGGAGGAATGTGAAGCCCTCCTGGACCAAGATGCCACTGGAAAGTCACAGACAACTCGAACGAAGCGGCTTAAATTCGGCAAGCATAACATGGCGAAAGGAGCTTTACGACCTGAAGATGCAGCGGTGCGTATTTGCAAGTCTCTCTTATAGTAATCTCTTATCCCATCCATTCTCATAGGCTGCGAGGTTGCAAGCAACTCTTGATCGAAATGCCAGAAACCTCCAAGCGAGCCGACGGGAGATGTATGGGGGTCGAAATTCGCAAACAGTAGACAATTCACGATAATGCGATGCGTGTTGTTGGTATGATATTTCAATAACCTGAGCTGTATGGTGCGCGGTAGTTACGGCAGGTAATACATATGGTGCCAAGCGCGAGGCAAATCTTTGGATGAATATCCAGAGACGAAAAGAGACTGAGTGTTTGCTAGTGCTAACCACCAATCATGATGTAGTGGATGCTTTTTGCTCAGCCCGTGCTTTCCGCTAATGCGTAAAATCAGTAAATGACGATATTTTGAGAGAAGTTGTCCCACCGATCCATTCAGAGCGTAGAGCGAGTTCTTGCGGAACTATGTGTGCTTGAGCGCTAGCATATAAATGTGACAGCTGTGAAACATACCTTGGGGTCAACCTGCGAGAGGGAAAGTGAGAACACTGGAACAGATATTGAATATTGTGATGACATACCCCCCTCAGTGACCGTGTACGGTTGGTCTGTGGCTTCTTGATACCATTGCGGTGTGCCTTGCGGGTCTGGTTGTGGTTGGTGTGGCTTTGGAAATTCAGTTTCAGCTGGATAGATATCTACGGAACGGCCAACGTACTTCTTCGACTTGGCCATAGCGTCGACGTGGTCTTGAAGGCTTGAATTCGCGTCAAGTCGGTTGAATCAGGTATATCGAATGATGTGGCTGAAGAACTAGCTAGTTGATTCGGCAAGCTCCGAATTCGGGCCTTAACAGGCCTTGAACTTTGTTGCTACGCCAACTTCCTCAAGGCTCTGCTGATCAGATTATATCATCGTTCTGTTGTTCCATAGGATCAAGCTACATACGTAGAGGATCGACGTCCACAATGTTGTCGTCCGTGTGAGAGTGACGAGGTATTCGGGTGAATTGCGCGGACATATGACTTAATTAGATTCTGCTGTATTCCCAATTCCCTACAGCCTCAGTGGGGTAATCGATATAATTCTCATAATCTCTAGCCTCAATACAGTATAGTACTTACTTATCGCGAACAGGAGGAATGGTGGTTGCGAGTTGCACCCGCTATCCCCTCCAGCCGACATTAGCTGAAATGTTCATTACAGTAATGGTAGCAGGCAAATGCCGGTCTGAACCTACAGCGCCACACGTCATTACACCACCTATGATATACCACCTCGCCAAATCAGCTTTTCATGATTGGCTTTTTGACCGAAACCCCAGACGATTAAGGAACACATGAGCCGCGTCACGAAGGAAAGTAGCATGCGGCCCGTTATGTTGGGTACACTACATCCCAAGTAAGACTCGGCCGAATCTGATCGGCCGACCATGTATGGTAGGTATGATTTTAAATCCAAAATTTATTATACGTGTCTACAACGTTATAAGTCAGCCGCTATCTGCTCATCCCCCTAGTCATCTATACCTCTCTATCACCACCATGCCTGGTACAGTAACTGGCCCTCGAACTCTTTACGATAAAATCTGGGACGATCATGTTGTGTGAGATTCCCCCTGTCCGTATCATGGGTCGTGTGCTGATTGATCGACAGAGATGTAAATGAAGACGGGCTTGCCCTCCTTTACATCGATCGGTACGGTGTGAATGAGCTTTCTGTCCCAGTTGTGCGAACTCACCGTTTCGCAGTCATCTCGTCCATGAGGTCACAAGTCCTCAGGCGTTTGAAGGCCTGTGAGCATATATCCATCGCTGGCTTTCGTCACATACTGACATTCGCTTAGGAAGAATGCTGGCAGGCCCGTTCGTCGCCCAGATTGTACTCTTGCAACTGTGGATCATAACATTCCGTACGTCAAAAGATGCAGCTTGCTTGGCATGTGTTAACAACACAGCAGCACCATCTCCCGGAAGAGCTACAAGTCTGTCGATACCTTCGTCGCTGAGCCTGACTCCCGGGCTCAGGTTATGCAACTAGAAGAGAACGTCAAGGACTTTGGGTTGACTTATTTTGGGTTATCTGATAAGCGCCAAGGTTTGGATGGAATACCATAGATCGTGGACAAGATGACATGATTTTCATTTCTAGGTATCGTGCATGTCATCGGTCCTGAGCAGGGCTTCACGGTAAGTCTTCGTATCTATCAAATGGCGGCGTGGTGTTGATTTAATCTTATCAGCTGCCTGGCATTACTTGCGTGTGCGGTGACTCGCATACTTCAAGTACGTTTAGTATATTGCTTGATGAGAGTCGACGTTGATTTGATCGCAATAGCGCATGGCGCCTTTGGTTCCCTGGCGTTCGGTATTGGGACCTCTGAGGTTGAACACGTCCTCGCTACCCAAACTCTCTTGCAGAGGAAAGGCAAAAATATGCGCATCAGTGTCGATGGTGAGCTTGCCGAAGGCGTTGGTTCAAAGGATGTCATCTTGCACATCATCGGTATCATCGGCACTGCCGGTGGTACCGGAAGTGTTATCGAGTATGCTGGCTCGGTATTCCGCAACATGAGCATGGAAGCTCGCATGAGTGTCTGCAATATGAGCATCGAAGCTGGTGCTCGTGCAGGTATGGTTGCGCCCGATGAAATTACTTTTGCCTATTTGCGGAATCGTCCCCTTGCTCCAAAGGGCGAGGAATGGGACCTTGCGGAGGCATACTGGCGCACTCTCAAGAGTGACGAAGGTGCTACGTTTGACACCGAGATCAACATCAATGCCGCTGATATCCCTCCTACTGTCACCTGGGGCACCTCCCCCCAAGATGTCATCGCGATTACTGGCAAAGTCCCTGATCCATCTACCATGACCGATCCTTCGAAACGTGCCGCCGCGGAGCGGGCCTTGGCATACATGGGCCTGCAGGCAAACACGCCCATGGAAGACATTCCCCTTCAAAAAGTGTTCATCGGGTCCTGCACCAACAGCCGCATAGAAGATCTCCGATCTGCCGCTCGGATCGTCCGTGCTGCTGGTCCCGACGCTAAGGTCGCCCCAAATGTACATGCCATGGTTGTTCCCGGATCTGGACTGATCAAACAGCACGCTGAGACGGAAGGGTTGGACGTAATCTTCAAGCGTGCAGGGTTTGACTGGCGTGAGGCCGGTTGCTCCATGTGCCTGGGTATGAACCCAGATCAGCTGGCCCCTGGTGAGCGGTGCGCCAGTACTAGCAATCGCAACTTCGAAGGCCGTCAGGGTGCTGGTGGTCGCACACACCTTGTCAGCCCCGCCATGGCTGCTGCAGCAGCTCTGACGGGTAAGCTCACAGATGTTCGCAAATATTTTGGCGTAGATGCGGAGGAAAAGGTCGCAGCCGGTCCCAAGTTAAAGCTCACAAGTGCCCTTGATTACATGACCGAGTTTACCGGACCGGCGACTGAGTCAGAACGCCCTTCGCATGCTCAGACTGCATCCCCCTCCACTCTGCCACCGGCTTCTACTCCGTCTGGCGTCGCGAAGTTCGTCGTCGTGAAAGGCATCGCTGCTCCCCTGTATGTCGAGAATATTGACACCGATATGATCATCCCAAAGCAGTTCTTGAAAACTCTGAAGCGGACTGGTCTCGCCCACGCTTTGTTCTTTGCTCAACGCTTCGACTCGAAAACAGGGGAAAAGACGGATTTCATTCTTAACAAGTCTCCTTACGATCAAGCCAAGATTCTCATCTGCACTGGTAAAAACTTTGGTTGTGGTAGCTCTCGCGAGCACGCAGCATGGGCTCTGTAAGTATCCTTGCATTATTGTATGTTACTACCCTGCTCACGAAGTTATTTGACAGGAATGACTTCGGCATCCGCTGCGTAATCGCGCCAAGTTTCGCCGAAATATTCTGTAACAACACGATGCAAAACGGCATGCTCCCCTTGCCCCTGTCAGTGGAAGACTGCAAGGACCTCGCAGCGGACGCAGAGGCAGGTGTGGAGATTGCAGTAGATCTCGAGAAGCAAGAAGTCAGACGTGATGGAAAGCCAGCTATCACGTTTAGCATTGATCCATTCAGGCAGCATTGCCTGGTCAACGGGTTAGATGATATCGGCCTGACGCTGCAGAGGGAGGAGGCCATTGCTTCATTTGAGCAGAAACGCAGTGCTCTTTGGTCGTGGCTGGATGGGTTCGGATACCAGGGTCAGAAGATTCCTGTTGCAAATACGAAACAGGGCAAGAAGATGGAATGGTGAAGTTGAACATATAAAGTTGTATTATTGAGATGTAGGATTACTGACAGACATGTACATCGATGAAT
>PVYP01005191.1:1794-13061 GCA_002995295.1 Rhizopogon vulgaris
GTTCGCACAATTAAGACCTGTAAAGGTCGAAAGACTCGAGGTGAACGTGTGTGGTGTACATAGGACGTCAATTTCATACCAATTTACAATGTTGGGTGGAGCCAGCCTTGACAGCGCCGAGATCCCCGTCTGCAAGCGCATCATCCTCTTCTTCACTATCCACTTCTAGTTCCTTACGCGGCTCCTTATCCTTCGATTCTGAGGGTGGTATAGGTGCAATGGCAGCGTTCTGGACGCTTAGTCTTATTCCAAGGTAGTAGCCCAGTCCTAAGGCAGCACCTGCAACCACAATATGGGAGAATGCTATAATAACGGGCCTGTATATAAGGCACAATGTCCTGATGTCTTGTGGTGTACTTGCCTGACGGAGACATATTGGGTTTCACGCAGAGCATAGAACTGAGAGTGGTCGGAGTTTGCCGAGAACGACTTTTCGAAATCTTTGATTGAGTGCAAGGTCATAACGCTCGGTGCACTGCTTACAAGGCTGGTGCAATCTCTTTTCGTACACCACGGTTGTCGTCCACAACATCTCAAACGTCTACTCAGTGATACCCATTGAACCATTGTGATGGCAGACGCTATCGCACCGTCTGCGGTTCCTCAGTCAGATGTGTCTGACCGGGAACCGTTTTCGTCACTCGAGCTCTCAGAGCCAACGAACAGAGCACTCGCAGATATGGGTTTTACCACAATGACTCCCGTACAAGCCAAAGCTATCCCCCCTCTCCTTGCAGGCAAAGATGTACTTGGTGCTGCACGCACTGGATCAGGAAAAACGCTTGCATTCCTCATACCAGCAGTCGAGCTCTTGCATCGGATGAAGTTCAAACCTAGAAATGGTGTGCTCTACTTTCGTTTTCTTTTCTGATCGAATCGAATAATTGTCTGTGATAGGTACTGGAATCATTATCGTTTCCCCAACACGAGAACTGGCGCTGCAAATATTCGGGGTCGCAAAAGACCTCATGGCACATCATTCACAGACCTTTGGTATTGTTATCGGTGGTGCGAATAGGAGAGCTGAGGCAGAGAAACTGGAGAAAGGCGTTAACTTAATCGTTGCAACTCCTGGTCGGCTCCTGGATCACCTCGAGGTGCGTCGCTAATGCCTTGTACAGCACACTAACAAACTTTGCTTTGATAGAACACGAGAGGGTTTGTTTTCCGAAATCTTAAAGCCTTAGTGATAGACGAGGCAGATCGAATATTGGAGATTGGTTTTGAGGAGGAGATGAAGAAAATCATAAATATTCTCCCAAATGGTTCAGTTTTTTTTTGCAATTCCTGTCACCGCACTGAGTCACAGCTTTATAGAGGGCCGACAATCCATGCTCTTCTCTGCAACTCAAACTACCAAAGTCCAAGACCTTGCACGAATGTCTCTTCGTCCAGGACCTCTTCATGTCGACGTAGACAAAGAAGAGGCGACAAGTACCGTCTCAACGCTTTCACAAGGATATGTCGTTTGCCCCTCTGATCGCCGCTTCCTCCTTCTCTTCACTTTCCTAAAAAAGAATCTCAAGAAGAAAGTCATCGTGTTCTTCTCGAGCTGCAATTCCGTGAAATACCACGGTGAGCTACTAAATTACATTGATGTGCCTGTGCTCGATTTACACGTATGATTCAATCCATTCGTATGTCCTGCCATGCACTGACGCGGAGCACCTCAGGGCAAGCAAAAACAGCAAAAACGGACAAACACATTTTTCGAATTTATCAATGCCGAGTCTGGAATCCTGCTATGTACGGACGTCGCAGCACGCGGCCTCGATATACCACGAGTAGACTGGATTATCCAATATGATCCTCCCGACGACCCAAGGGACTATATCCACCGTGTGGGTCGGACAGCGCGTGCTGGTAAGGTTGGGAAGAGCTTGATGTTCCTACTAGAGAGTGAGCTCGGCTTTCTGCGGTACCTCAAGGAAGCCAAGGTTCCGTTGAATGAATTTACGTTCCCCGCGGACCGGATTGCGAATGTCCAGAGTCAGGTAAGCGTTCACTATCTCCATAATGTGAATGAATTGAGTTAGGAAATATCCCTGTGTGTAGCTGGAGAAGCTTCTGCAGAAAAACTACTTTTTGCACCAGTCAGCACGAGATGGCTTCCGGTCGTATCTGCAAGCATATGCATCGTATTCGCTGAAGAAGATATTTGACATTAATGCGTTGGACCTTGCAAAGGTTGGAAAGGCATTTGGGTTCGCTGTTCCCCCACGCGTGAATGTCAATATCGGCGGGGGGAAGTCTACTGATGGACCTGTGAAAAAGCGGCGGAGAATTGAGGTGGATGCGGATGACGAGCAGTGGGAAGACATGCCGCTGGGTGGCGGTGCAGAAAGTGATGGAGACATTGAGGCTGCCGAAGAGCAGGACTCTCAGCGAAACAAGCACCAGAGAAAGGAAAAAGGACGGCGAATTGAGACTTTGGGTAAGAAGGCAGTTGATAAGGAGATGTACCGGAAGGGGAAGGAGCGGAAGAGAGCAAAAGCCTCTGGGCAGCAATGGAGCGGATGAAGCTGGAGGGTGCTATTCTGTAATACAGGTTGCATTCTGACCGCTAGCATTAATATTCACTGTGATCAGCAGCGGGGTTTTGCTGCCCCTGCACCCATAAGCGCCTACAGCTACGTGTACACCTGCCCTAAACTGAACACCAGGCCTAAGCGTGACATTCTCGTAAGTGCACCGTCATCAGCTCGCAGCTCAAAATTTCTTCTTCAACAACTTCCTCTATTCACTGATTCACCTCAAAGTCAAAGTACAATGGCAACCACACAGGTCAGTCTCTCCTCCACCAAGATTTGAGTTGTCAATCTGATGACTCGTCGTTGATTTGATTCCACTGTCGCATCCTCATCGAACCATAATGTATACAGCACTATCTCTGGGCTGGTGGACACTTTTTACTCCTCCTCTCTGGGTTCCGTTACTTTTTGGCATGGATCATGTTTAAGAGCGTCTCGTCGTGGTGGTACAAGGGTGCGCATCTCATCTAAATGCTGGTTCTCACTCATCCGTTCTCTCCCTGATTCTTACAGCGAGCTTCTTTGGAGCCCTTATGTCCTATTTCATCGTGTGCCAGTGAGTGCTTTCTGCGTGTTCGACAACGTGGAGGTAACGTGCTGACGTGGATGTCGCGTATCCAGGAAGGCTCTTGGTGTGAGTTATGACGTAACGCCTGGAAAGTGCATGTGTCTGAGGCATGACTTGTAGACTCCCCAGCCGAACATGACTTATGTCAAGCGAGCACTCGCAGACGAGGTAGGGTTACGGGTCATGTCCCTTTTGCCTACGGAGAATGACTGGGAACATAGAACGTCCAATACTTCCTGTTGGCCATCTTCTGGTGGACCTCTAGGCCGGTTACCAGTGCGTTCTATTGTTTGAGCTGTCACAGACTACTGACAGAGCACGCGCAGTCGCATTGCTGCCTTACTTTGTGTTTTCCCTTTTCCATGCCTTGACGTTCACTCGTACGACTTTGATGCCTCAATTCTTGCCCCCTGGTCCACCTCTAGCTGCTGGAGGAGCGCCTCAACCTCATCCCCTGGCCAAGAAGCTTCATCTTTGGGTTAAAGGTAGTATTCTAAGTAAACATGAGTTGAACTTATAATGACATGTCATTCAGCTAATTATGACCCCGCGATGCGTCTCGTGGCCATCACCGAGCTCTTCATCTTCGCTCGTGTCCTCTTCGGTGCTATTTTATTCCGTAACTCGCTCATGATGCCGCTCGTCTACGGCAACTTCCTCCGTCAGCGTTACTATCACTCGGCGTTCACGCGTGATGCCATTGCCATTGCGGATGGGCGTATTACTGACCTCTCGAGGCACCCGTTGCTCCCACCAGCAGTGAATCAGGTATGGTCGCGCGCGCGGGAGCTGGTGGTCAGGTGGGCAGGTAGTAACGTCGTGGAGCCTGCTGCGAGGAGAGATTAAGGACGTTGATGTGGATAGGAAGGGTAGAGTTTTCGGGAAGGGACGGTGTGATAACTTGCATGCACATTCCCTATTTTACCTGACCTATGCAATGGCTCTCTATATCGTCTTTCTTTGCACTAACGTATAGTTGATAGAGTATTATTTGCTCCAAGGATGGTGGCTTTACGTTTGGCTTGGCTCCAATGACGTTGATGACGCTCGTATTCAAGGGCATATAAAAAGGGGCGCAATGATTCAAATGGTCATGAACACCAACAAGCTATGTCGACGATTATTGCTGCATTGACAAACTTTGGGCAGTCCTTGGTTGTTATTGGACTATCGTTGGTTCATTCTGTGCTAGCTGTGTTCCATGCCGTTCTTGCGCTTGTTCAAAGCACCATTGAGAATATACTCAAGCTGGGACAGAGTATCACTACACTGGTTCTCGAGCTATTCCAAGGAGTCTTTGGATTTGTTGTCGGTAGGTCATGTTTCCGTATGACAATCTTAGAGCACAACTCATCTCTTACCAGCAAACTTTGCTGCAATTTTGGTGATTGGTGGAGCGTACTACTTATACACGCTCAGACAGCAGGGAAGGGGACCAAAGGCGCTACAGAAGCAGAGGAGCTGAGGGATATACATGAGAGTGCATTGCCACAGTAACCAAATAAGAGCAAACCGAATATACTACTTTCTTGAGGAGAAGAAAGTCGGATACGGAAGAAAGCAGCGCGAGCAACGTCGACCACGACGGCGAATGACAGTGTTTGCAGCAGGTCGCAACATCTTCTAGCTGTTTCTCGAACTACAATTCATGTCTCGTATCCCCGTACCGTCGTCACACTCCCCGTCCTCCAACAGAGCTCTCCATTCCGATCGTGCCCCTTCCCCAGTTCCACCGCCCAGACACACCTCATCTACATCAATGTCTAATATCTCTGGCGCCTCACCATCCGTCGCTGATACCCGGAGAAAGCAATCCAAGCGTGACGAGGTGGGTATTATCATTATTTCCGTTTTTCAGCTTCCGAACGAACACAAATCTCATTTACGGTACGCTCCGTACACGTGTGCAAAACTTCTTCAATGAGTTCTCCATCGCCTCTCTACCAAGGGCGCGCCCACTCCGCGTCAAACTCCATTTCTCACCGCCGCACGCCTCTTCGCAGTGTTTCAACCGCTAATCCTCCTTCACAGGCAATCCGGAAGAAAATCGAATCGGAGCTTGCCCGAAAACGCACCATCTCGACAACGCATCATACAGGTAGCCGTGGAAAACGTGCTGCAAAGCCTGCTGTTGCAAAGGGCACCGTTGCTGCGCTCAAGCCCAGCCCTGCACTTACTGTACCGGACAGCATCACTGTCGCAGAAGCCAGTCAACTATGTGCCGCCAAACGGACGGATTGTGTCCTTGTTGTAGACGACGACGAAGGACTTAGCGGTATTTTTACCGCCAAGGATCTGGCATACAGAGTATGTCGAAATGTTCTACCCTTGGGCAGTTCGACACTTACCAATTTTATAGGTCACTGCTGATGGTCTTGACCCCCATAACACCCCAGTCAGTCAGATTATGACCCGGAACCCAATGGTGACTAGGGATACCACGAGCGCGACTGAGGCTCTCCAGCTCATGGTCCAGCGTCACTTCCGGCACTTGGTATGATTTTACCAAGTTATATGCCTACATGGGATATTAATGCATTGGTTAGCCCGTTTGCAATGAGGAAGGCAATGTTGTTGGTCTGCTCGATATCACCAAGGTCTTCCATGAAGCACTAAACAAGGTCGAGCGTTCCTCATCCGCATCCGAGAAACTCTACAATGCTCTTGCCGGTGTGCAGTCCGAGCTTGGTCCAGGAATGGCTTCGAACCCGCAAACTGCTGCTATGCTTGCCTATGTTGACGCTCTCCGTGAGAAAACCGCGCTGCCGGATCTCACTACTGTCATGGACTCGCGGACGCAGCCTGCCGTTGTCACACCCAAAACGACTGTCCGTGAGGTAGCGAAGCTGATGAAGGAGCGTCGTGTCACTGCTGTTTGTGTTATGGAGAACATGCCAGGTCTTAGTGAAACGCATCCTAAGATCGCTGGTATCTTCACGAGCAAGGACGTTGTCCTGCGCGTCATCGCTGCGGGTCTGGACGCGAGCATATGTAGCGTTATCCGCGTGATGACCCCTCATCCTGACACTGCTCCTCCTAGCATGAGCGTGCACGATGCCCTCAAGAAGATGCATAGTAGGTGTTCTGCCGTTTGGCGTTGTCTGTACTGAATGTGCTACCAGACGGTCACTATCTGAACTTGCCGGTCGTCGAGAGTGATGGACGGTTAGTTGCCATCGTCGATGTCCTGAAACTCACATATGCCACTCTTGAGCAGGTCGGTGAAGTCTGTCCATAGGTTTCGTCTATGCTAACTCAATTTTTAGATGAACGCTATGAGCACGGAAACTGCTGGTGATTCTGGGGAAGCTGAAGGCGGGCCAATGTGGGGCCGCTTCTTTGACTCTATTGGTGGCCACGATGACACCGAGTCCGTCGTATCTGGCTCACACGCCCCCACCGAGGGCCACTCTCTCTCTACGCACAACCTCTCCCGCCTCCAGCAGTCTCCGCAGTCTGAAGTACACCCCAACGATTCTGCCTCTGTGGTCGATGAGGAGCCTGAGTCTGCACTCGAGGGCTACCCACGAAAGCGCAATGCTACGATTCCAACCATCATGGGCGCGACTTCCGCTGTGCCAGTGGACGATGGGACGTATGTCTTCAAGTTCCGCACGCCAAGCGGGCGCACGCACCGGTTCCAGGCGCGGCACGATAGCGTAGAGATGCTGCGTGAGATCGTGCAGGGCAAGCTTGCGACAGACCCGTTCTTCATTGAGTTCGCAGGCTCTCCCACCGAGCGTCCCGACCCTGAGGACTTCACGTTATTGTACACGGACGCCGACGGGGACACCGTGCTCATCACGAGCGACACGGATATCGCGGACGCGGTGAAGATCGCGCGGTCAGCGGGTTCGGATCGGGTTGTGCTATTTATTCAGGGTGGGAAACACTGGATCGAGGCTGGTGCGGAGAAGAGCGAAGCGAAGGCTGCGGAGGTGAATGCGGCTGCGAAGGAGGATGAGAAGGCTGTGGAGAAGACAGAGGACGTAGCACTCCCTGAGCCTGTTGTGACTCCCCCTACACAGGCACACACGCCACCGCAGGGAGAGCTAGTGATGGGCATGCCAAAGGAGTTACTGCTCCCTGCGAGTATAGGTGCACTCACTGTGGTAATCATCGCGGTGTTCACCATCTCGAGGTTGACACATGACTGAAGACTGGTTAACGGAGAAGGTATACCGTGACTATTAATGATGCTTTCAATTTTTACCCTGAGGAATTAGGCAGTTGCTTGAATGCCTTTCCTCGTGACTTATTGTACGGGATCAGTATATGCCATCAAACCTGTCCTTACTCCTTTATACGACTTGTTTATGAATTTAGAGAACGACTTTAGAGAACGAATGATACACTAGATCTGAGAAGATGAGTACAAGCGCTCTATGTAGGAAGTGTCAGATCGGTCCATTGTATCCACCAGTCGAGAGGGAAGGAGGCAGAGCGTTAGGTCCCTCTCCGCAAGTGGTGTTGATGTCGTTTGTGAGCTCAAGTTCAATGGTGGAACCATTGACAAAAACATCCCAGTCTAGATAACAATTTGAATGCCATGCCTGGCCATCAATAGTCACGCTCTGCAGCAGTTCGCTCTCATTAGGGACATGGTTAAAAAAAACACACAAACGAGTTGCAACAAACCTTGACGAAAACAGTTCCGCCCTTGCCATCCGCAGGGTTTCCTTTGAAGTTCTTGGCAACGATAGTAGTGGTGGTATTGAAGAGGGGGTTGTAGAACGAGACCTTTGGAAAATAGGGCGAGGCGAGAAGGAACTGGCGGGTTGCGGGAAGGGGGTACATCCCCACGAGGTAAAAAACGGCGTAACTGGCCATAGCACCTGAGCAAGTGTTTAGATGGCATATTTTGATAACTTTGGGGGCACTGACCAGAATCATCATTTCCCGGAAGGCCATTGACCGTGGTGTTGTAGGACTCGGCGATGATCATCCGAGAACGTTGGGTGCTAAGGCCAGGGCGATTGGCATAGTGATACATGAAAGGGATTTGCTGGGATGGCTCGTCTGTGACATCGAAGTAGTCCTGAAAGAGTAACAGTCAATCACTCTGCCGGTGTCAGTTGCAATATTGTGTTTACCTGATCAAAGATCAAGTCAAGTCGGTCGATGAATGGCTTGTTCCCTCCTTGCATCGTGATCAACTTGGCCGTGTCTTGAGGAACGTACTAGGGATAGTCTGTCAATGAACCTCAGGGGTGTATTAGGAAGATATACACACCTGAGAATACTGCGTGCAAGAAGCTATTAGACATCAGCCATTGTGGGCACTGAAGACACTTACTACCATGGGAGATGACTCATAAAAGCCATCGTGGTTTGTAGTATCAAGATAACAGGTTGAATGAAGAGGATCATTCACGCTGCAATGACGGGGGTCGGTATAATTCCACTCCCCATTGGCGAAGCGAGGCTGGAAACCAGTCGGTCAGTCGTGCTGTATTGAGAACAGGTGAGCGACTTGCCTGCATCATACCCTTGATTGAGGAGTGCTTGGGAAGTGTGACGTTCTCATTCCAGACATTGACGAAGTTACTTGCTCGAGCTTGATACTACGATCACACAGAATAAAATCGTGCTTTTACACGGAGGCGGAGAAAGTCAAACCTTGGCTACATCATCCGTCTTGTTAAGAATCCTTGCAACTTGCGCGATGGAGAAGTCGTTGAACGAGTGCTATTCAATTAAGCAAAATATCAGTTTCACAGGTTGAGATTTGAAAATGCTCCTACCTCTAGCGTCCGTGAAACCTGCTTGGTGGCGGCACCTCCTGAGCCATAGATATCGGAAGGGATGAAGTCTGCAAAGATGATCGTGACAACGAGCACAATATATGTAATGGTTTTCTGACTGTATTGTTTCCAGATAGTCGTTTGCCTTCCCTGGAGATTCCAGTTAGGTGGTTGGTCTTCAGCATCGGCAAGAAGGGCGTTGTACAGAGCATCGGCTGAGACATTCAGAGCGGTAGCATGATCGTAAAATCTGCAACAATAGTAAGCCAGCATATTAGTGATAAGTTAACGCTCACTGACTTGACAAAGAACTCTCCGAGAATAGGGTCGCCATCTGCGGAACATATTTGGAAGGCATACCATGCGAAACTGGATCGAGAACTTACTACTTCCGCCTTGGATGTACTGCGGAACGGTCGCACCGCGGCACTCAGGCAACCAACCTACCATGATGAGTTGTGTGTATTACTTCACAGCATATGTATTACCTTCGTGCTGTTGAATGTTGATCATTCCTCGAACGATGCGAGCGAACACCTCTGGATCATGAAGCGACATTAGAGGATACAGTGTACGGTAAGTATCCCACTGCGCTCGGGCGATTAATAATGTTTGACTGATGAAAAAATTACTAACATTGCAGTAGAAGGAATCATAGTAAGGCTCGGTGGAAACCCAGTTTGGGTTTTCATCCGTGTCTATCAATCATGGAGTCAATAATGTTGCAGTCGCAAACGGAATATGACTTACAGTCGGCGGGAACAATGTGGGTCCTATACAACTAAAGGGCCATGATGCAACTTGGGCACATCGGAAAATTTTAAATGCTTACTGAGGAGTAAAATAGTTCAGTTGTTTCTTTGTTCACACCTTGAGTGTCGACGTGAACTCGTGACAGGAGTTCGTTCCATGTTGCTCGTGCCGTTGCGACGGTTTCATCAAAGTCGAAGTCCGGAATCTCCGACTCCGCGTTGGCACAGGCCTGATCGGAGGAAATGAAGGAAACGCCGACACGTGCAAGGATAGTCGTTGTTTGATCAGTGGAGTTAGAAGAAGGCGGAAAAGTCAGCAAGGCGCCCATTTCGGACACGAAGCCTGCAAGTTATGTAGTTGAGATACCAAGACGGGGATGATCAAAGAAATGACAACACCAGAATACAATTGGATAAACTGCGTGCTATACTGAACAGGGGAGTTCCCAAGCCAAACGCCATATTCAGTTGGAGCATCAAAGTCATAGCCATGCCCTTTGAAATCCACACAAGTGTAGACACTGTACCTTCCAGGACCGAACGATGCAGCGAACCTGGCTCCTCCTAGAAATACATTGAGCTGGGTTTGATTGGGTGGGCATTGAGTTGTCTTACCGGTGACGCGCCCATTAGTTGTGCTAACGTTAATAACAGGTTCTGTGTTGCTGATCAGACCATCGTTGGTGATGTCTACGACAATACGGGGTTCGCGTGACGACTTGGGGAATGTGTAACGGTGAAGTGCAGCGCGACGTGACGCAGTCAGCTCAACTCGCACTCCAGTAGACTACAAAAGGATAAGATTCGCGGTTCACCCTCATGCGGTTTGTAACGTACGAGATTCGTTGCGAAATAACCTGGTGAACCAGCATCATCCGGAGAACCTAGTGTGAAGTTATATTTAGCCAAGTTACGGGGCTGGGTTTTTTCGTACCATCTGGGAGGACTGCACGTAACGTCTTTCTGATATCCATAGACGTATTGCACGATGCAAAGGAATCGCATTCAGGCAGCGGCCAGAGCTTAAAGTTGGATAATGATGCACCCTGCAGTTGCGCATTAGGACTTTGCAGCTTGTAGAACACCGTGACGCACACCACCAGTCCCTGAATCGTGCAGCTGCGAGAAGCCTGTCGCGTTGAACGTGGCATTGGCGTCATAACCTGCTTGCTATAAGGCAATCGACATTCAGACGACAATGAATCAAGCATGACGATCGTACGTTGCCCGGAGAATCTGTGTCAAGTCCGACTTTCACCATCCCGTGCGGGAGGGTGGCACCTATGCAAAAATTAACAGGAGCACAAGGATGTAGTGTGGAAGCAAACCAGGGAAGACATGTCCTCCATTTGTTGTGCCAATGAAAACATTGACATAGCTTGCAGGGTCTGTGATAGTTGTGTTTCCTGAGGAAGTCGTAGCCGTGTCTATTTCAGAGCGAGCAGTCAACCGCGGACGTGAATGAGCCAGGCTAGAACTAGCTAGCGAATTTAGCGTAGAGAGCAACACCAGCCAGCGCGCCATGGTGATAAAAATACAAGCGCAGGTGGAGGGGACTCTCATTCAATCAACTAGAATTATAATTTATTTGCATCTTAGTGATGCGGTCGGTGGCCGGCTTCTGTGAATCAATTAGAAAATCAGAAGAACCTCTTCGGGAGACCTTGTAGAC
>PVYP01005196.1:5627-20838 GCA_002995295.1 Rhizopogon vulgaris
ATGGGACTGCCAAGCGCCAAGAGGCATGATTCGGCTTCCCCGAAGGCATCGGAGCGAATCGGGGGTTTTCGGCTGTCCTTTGATGGGCGCTTAGCTATTTTTGGCATAGTGAGATCTGACTCCTGTCAAAGCTCCAAGCGGATGCAAGTTTTCGTTCTTTGACTCTGACCATCATCTTCCCTGATTCTTCAGCGTCTCTGATCAAGAAAATCTCTTCTAAGATTCTCTGCTCATTGTTGACATATTACTGCTTCGTTTTCTATGGCAATTTATCCTACTCTCTTCGACGATCATCATACCAGTTCTCTACCCCTCGCCTCTGAGGAGACCTCCACAACCGATAACGGGTTTCATGCTGTAGAGCGTGATCCGAACTCTTGGGCAGGATCCCTACCTGCTAACCAGGGTCTGTATACTAACGAAAATGAGAAGGATGCTTGCGGTGTAGGCTTCATCTGTCATATCAAGGGTGAACAGAGCCACAAAATCGTTTCTGATGCCCGTCAGTTGCTTTGTGCAATGACGCACAGAGGTGCAACTGGCGCTGATAGTCGTGATGGTGATGGTGCCGGTGTCATGACTGGAATCCCCCATCTGTTTTTCAAGCGCGAAGCTGAAAGGGATATTGGTTGCATTCTACCCACACCAGGAGAATATGCCGTAGGCAATGTCTTCTTCAAGGCCAACGATCCCATCCAGTTACAAAGCCATCAATCCGTTTTCGCCAGTATCGCCAGTCATTTGGGACTTCGCGTTTTAGGGTGGCGAGAAGTTCCGACCGATGGCACCATTCTTGGTCCTGCTGCAAGCAGCAAAGAACCTTCGATTTACCAGCCTTTCATTGTCTTACGCGATAATTACGGTGATGGGAACGCTAGCCAAAATGGACCTTTCGACGCCAAGCAATTCGAGCGACAACTGTACGTTTTGCGCAAGCACGCTACGCACACCATGTTTGTGACTTCCAATTTGTCCAGTCCATGAAACAAGCTTAACGCCCTTTTGTGAAAATTCTTTTTATTGTATAAAGTACGCTCGCCAAAGGCTTTTACGTCTGTTCTTTGTCCTCCAAGAACATCGTGTATAAGGGGCAGCTCACTCCTCCCCAAGTATACAATTACTATCATGATCTCAATCACGTGCTGTATTGTTCGCATTTTACTTTGGTGCATTCTCGATTCTCGACAAACACGTTTCCTTCTTGGGATCGCGCTCAGCCAATGAGATGGGCTGCTCACAACGGTTAGTGATCTGCACCTAGCAATGCCAGGTAAGCCCTGACGCGGAGTCCTTAGGTGAGATCAACACTGTGCGCGGCAACAAGAACTGGATGCGAGCTCGAGAAGGCGTACTTTCATCCACTCATTTCGGCGATCAACTCGATCTGCTCTACCCCATCATCGAGACCGGCGGATCTGACTCTGCTGCGTTTGACAACGTACTTGAGTTACTTGTCGTCAATGGCGTTGTCACCTTGCCTGAGGCGGTTATGATGCTTATTCCCGAAGCCTGGCAAGGCAACGAGAGCATGGACGCCCAGAAGCGCGCGTTCTATAACTGGGCTGCCTGTCTTCAGGAGCCTTGGGACGGTCCTGCCCTTTTCACCTTCAGCGACGGCCGGTACTGCGGTGCGAACCTTGACCGAAATGGTCTCAGACCATGTCGCTATATTGTCACCAATGATGATATCATGGTCTGCGCTTCCGAGGTTGGCGCGGTGTTCATCCCGCCCGAGAAGGTAGTTCAGAAGGGACGTTTAAAGCC
The DNA here is from genome assembly GCA_002995295.1 of Rhizopogon vulgaris. Lineage (NCBI taxonomy): Eukaryota > Fungi > Basidiomycota > Agaricomycetes > Boletales > Rhizopogonaceae > Rhizopogon > Rhizopogon vulgaris. The sequence goes on from PVYP01005196.1 coordinate 7,392, forward strand.
TGGCCGTATGCTGTTGGTCGATACGCTTGAGGGAAGGATTGTCGATGACAAGGAGCTGAAGCGCAACACCGCTGCTAAACAAAATTTCGCTTCGTGGGTTGAGAGTCACGTCCTCCATGTCCCCAACATCATCAAGCGCATCATCCGTAGCAATACCTCTCTTGATCCGGTCATTGATGATTCGTCTCTTAGCGCTGATCCCAAGCTCCTCGCGTTCGGCTATACCGTAGAGCAGCTGAGCCTCCTTATGCTACCTATGGTAGATACTGGAAAGGAAGCCTTAGGTTCCATGGGCAATGACGCTCCATTGGCAGCCATCGCTACTCAGCCTCGTCTCATTTATGATTATTTCCGCCAGCTCTTCGCCCAGGTCACCAATCCTCCCATCGATTCTATTCGGGAAAGCATTGTCATGTCTCTCGAAGCATACGTCGGCCCCGAGGGCAATCTGCTGGAAATGAAGCCGCAGCAGTGCCACCGTATCCTATTACCTTCACCTCTGATTTCCTTGGAGGAAATGAACGCCATGAAGAATCTGAAGCTTGCGTATGCGGGGTGGCCTTCCATCACAATAGACATTACGTTCCCCAAAGAAGAGGGGCTCCCTGGCTATCAGCTTGCGTTGCAACGTGTGTGCAGCGAGGCATCTCAAGCTATTGAGGATGGCATCAAGGTCATCATCCTTTCCGACCGCGCCACAGGGCCGAGGCGTGTCCCTTTGTCCGCGCTGGTGGCATGTGGTGGCGTGCATCATCACCTGACACAGCAAAAGCAGCGTGCCAAGGTCGCTCTGATGGTGGAGACCGCGGAGGCCCGTGAAGTTCACCACATTTGTGTCCTAGTTGGGTACGGAGCTGACGCGATATGCCCGTGGTTAATGTTGGAAACAATTCACAAGGTTGAAAGGGAGGGTCTGTAAGTTGCAAGCTGTCTATCAGTTTTCTTTCGTTGATCACCGTTGACAGCGTCAAGGCCGAGAAGACTCTGAAAGACCTCCTAGCTAACTACCACAAATCTGTCGATAACGGCATTCTCAAAGTTATGTCAAAAATGGGTATCTCGACGCTTCAGTCGTACAAGGGCGCTCAGATTTTCGAAGCTCTTGGTCTTCATAGTGAAGTCGTGGACCGTTGTTTCATTGGCACTGCATCTCGCGTTCAGGGGGCCACGTTTGACCTACTTGCTATGGACGCCTTCGAGCTTCATGAGCGTGGGTGGCCGTCGCGGGAGACTGTCTTACCTCCAGGAATGCCTGAATCTGGGGAGTACCATTGGCGTGATGGAGGGGAGGCACACATCAATGATCCAGCCGGTATTGCTAATCTTCAAGATGCCGTTCGCGAGAAGAACCAAACTGCCTACGATGCTTACGCTCGTAACGCGAATGAGCAAACAAAGAACGTGCATTTACGTGGGCTTCTAGACTTCCGCTATGAAAACGCCGCTGCTATTCCCATCGAGCAGGTCGAGCCTTGGAATGAAATTGTTCGCAGGTTCGTTACGGGCGCCATGTCGTACGGATCAATTTCTATGGAAGCACACTCCACGCTTGCTGTTGCAATGAATCGTCTCGGCGGCAAGTCCAACACTGGTGAGGGTGGAGAGGATGCAGAGCGCTCTCACCTACTCCCCAATGGTGACACTATGCGTTCTGCCATCAAGCAAGTAGCATCTGGTCGTTTCGGCGTCACTGCCAACTACCTGGCGGACGCTGACGAGCTCCAAATCAAGATGGCTCAAGGTGCTAAGCCGGGCGAGGGCGGTGAGCTTCCCGGACACAAGGTCTCTACCTCCATTGCTCGCACTCGCCATTCTACCGCTGGTGTCGGGCTTATCTCGCCTCCACCTCACCATGACATTTATTCCATCGAGGATTTGAAACAGCTCATCTACGACTTAAAGTGCTCCAACCCTCGTGCGCGGGTCTCTGTGAAGCTTGTCTCCGAAGTTGGCGTTGGTATTGTTGCAAGTGGTGTCGCAAAGGCAAAGGCAGATCACATCCTCATTTCTGGACACGACGGTGGTACTGGTGCATCCCGATGGACCGGCATTAAGTACGCCGGTTTGCCGTGGGAACTTGGCCTAGCGGAGACACACCAGACGCTCGTCTTGAATGATCTCCGTGGTCGCGTCACCGTCCAAACTGATGGCCAGATTCGTACCGGTCGTGACATTGCTATCGCATGTCTGCTTGGTGCTGAGGAATGGGGTTTCGCTACCACGCCGCTCATCGCCATGGGTTGCATTATGATGCGCAAATGTCACTGTACGTTGCACCTTCTTTACCTCATTCAATAGTTGACGCGATTTCTCCAGTGAACACTTGCCCTGTCGGTATTGCTACACAGGACCCTCAACTTCGCACCAAGTTTGCGGGACAACCAGAACAAGTCATCAACTTCTTTTATTATCTCGCCGAGGAGCTTCGTGGTTACATGGCCAAGCTCGGTTTCCGTACAATCAATGAGATGGTTGGTCGTGCTGATATGCTCAAGGTCGATGAGAAACTGCGCACCATCAAGACTACCCACCTCGATCTGTCCGCCGTGTTGAAGCCTGCTTGGCAGATGCGTCCTGGTGCTGCAACGTACCGTGTTCGTCAGCAAGATCACAAGCTTTACATTCGTCTCGACAACAAGTTTATCGACGAGTCCGAACCAGCTCTTACCAATGGACTACCGGTTCATATCGAGTGTGACGTCACAAACACCGATCGCGCTCTCGGCACGTCGTTATCATATCGTGTCTCTAAACTCTATGGCGAAGAGGGTTTGCCGAAGGATACAATCCATATTCGCATGCGCGGCTCAGCCGGACAATCCTGTGGTGCCTTCCTTGCTCCCGGTATCACAATCGAACTGGAAGGTGATTCGAACGACTATGTCGGGAAAGGTTTATCTGGTGGGCGTCTTATCGTTTACCCCCCTAAGCAATCGACCTTCAAGGCCGAAGAGAATGTCATCGTCGGCAACGTTTGCTTGTACGGGGCAACGTCTGGCGAGGCTTTCATCCGGGGTGTTGCTGCCGAACGTTTTGCCGTTCGCAACTCGGGTGCAAACGCTGTCGTTGAAGGCACCGGTGATCATGGATGCGAGTACATGACCGGTGGGCGTGTAGTGGTCCTAGGAACTACAGGTCGCAACTTCGCTGCTGGAATGAGCGGTGGGATTGCATACGTACTCGATACCGCCCACACTTTCGCGTCGAAGGTCAATATGGAGATGGTAGAGCTTGGCAAAGTCGGTGACCCTCGTGAAATTGCCGCATTGCGTGGCCTCATCGAAGACCATCGTCACTACACTGGCTCCGAGGTTGCTGATCGTGTCCTTCATGACTTCCACCATTTACTCCCGCTCTTCGTCCGCGTCATGCCACTCGATTACAAGCGTGTCTTGGAGGAACAGGCTGTCAGAGAAAAGGAGGAAAAGATGAGACTAAATGTGATCGATTTGGTCCCATCTCGTACCGCTAGTCAAGTTGATCTTGCGTCAGAGGGCCTGGAAGACATCCTACTCCCAAAGGAACGAGCGACAACCTCTGTTCCTCCCAAACGCCATGAGCCCGCCGTTGCAGATCTGGAGGATGCCATGGTCGATGATTCGACCACGAAACAGCGTCTTAACAAGTTGGATAAAGCTCGAGGATTCATGAAGTATCAGCGATTAAACGAGGCCTACAGGCCTCCTCGTAAACGTGTCAAGGACTGGAAAGAGATCTCGATCCGCTTGACCGACAGCGAGTTGAAGTATCAATCCGCTCGATGCATGGATTGCGGCGTTCCATTCTGCCAGTCTGACACCGGATGCCCGATCTCGAACATCATTCCCAAGTGGAACGATCTTGTGTTCAAGGGCCAGTGGCGCGATGCCCTTAACCGCCTTCTTATGACGAACAACTTCCCCGAATTCACTGGTCGCGTCTGTCCTGCACCTTGCGAAGGCGCATGTGTGTTGGGTATCAATGAGCAACCCGTTGGCATCAAGAGCATCGAGTGCGCCATCATTGACAAGGTATATTCTGCGCATGTCATTTTGATGTCGCTCATCCTCCAATAATGTAGGGTTTCGAAATGGGCTGGATGACTCCTCAAGCCCCGAGCTTTCGCACTGGGAAGCGAGTCGCGATTATTGGCGCCGGTCCTGCTGGTCTCGCATGTGCTGACCAACTCAACAAAGCAGGTCATCTTGTCACTGTATACGACCGCAATGATCGTATGGGCGGCCTTCTCATGTATGGTATTCCCAAGTAAGTAGATCATAATTGGATACTGGTACTGGTACCGGTTCTGACCTACCACAGTATGAAGCTCGACAAGTCAATCGTGCAACGCCGCTTGGACTTGATGGAAGCTGAGGGGATTGTACGTCTTCGTCAACCCTTGTGATCTATCATCTCTGATTATTTCGAAGACCTTCGTACCTAACGCTCATGTCGGTGTCAATGTTGATGCTGCCGCGCTCCAAGAAGAGAATGATGCGGTTGTTGTGTGCACGGGAGCGACGTGGCCTCGTGATCTCAAAATTCCCAACCGCAATGCGGACGGCATTCACTTTGCCATGGAATTCCTTCAGGTTCGTGCATCCTCTGTTTCAAGTTGAGATTACTCAAATGCTTGTTTGTAGCTCAATACGAAGTCCCTCCTGGATTCAGAGCTGCAGGATGGTTCCTACATCAACGCCAAGGGTAAAGATGTTATTGTCATCGGTGGTGGTGACACCGGTAACGACTGCATTGGCACGTCTATGCGGCACGGCGCCAAGTCCGTGACAAACTTCGAGCTTCTACCCAAACCTCCCGGTTCGCGAGGCCGAGACAACCCTTGGCCGCAATGGCCTAGGTTCGTGTCCTCAACAGTTTCCAGAGATGACAATTAATCTTCATCAGGATCTTCCGGGCCGACTATGGACACACCGAAGTCGCTGCGCATTTCGGCAATGGTGAATGGTTTTTGCTATCGATCAATATTCTTCCTTACAATATTTTCTTAAGATCCACGGGAATACTCCATATCCACCAAGGACTTTGTCCTTGACGATCTTGGGAAGCTCAAGGGCTTGAACACTGGTGTGTCTTGATCTCTGAAGATTTTACTTTGAATACTGATGCCTCGTGTCTCGGAATAGTCCGAGTTGAGTGGACCAAGGATAGTAGTGGACGCTGGAAGATGGAAGAGGTGCCTGGCTCTGAGAAGTTCTTCCCTGCTCAGCTCGTCTTCCTAGCTCTAGGTTTCCTTGGTCCGCAGTCGGAAGTTCCCAGCGTTCTGGGTATTAAGCAAGATGTTAGATCAAACATCCAGACCTCTCCCAAAGTACGTGTGGCAGTATTTTATTTTCGATTTTGGAACTTAAACGACCCTCATAGAAATATTCGACCAACGTCGAGGGTGTATTTGCGGCAGGTGACTGTCGTCGTGGTCAGTCGCTGATTGTGTGGGGTATTAAGTAAGTGATGAATTTTTTTGAAATTCGAGTACCAATGGATTTGATTCTACTAGTGAGGGACGGGGTGCCGCTGCCGAGGTTGATGCTTGGTTGAGCACAGGATCCACTCGCTTACCTAGTTCTGGTGGCATCAAAACTAGGGTGAGGACCACCCACATCATTACTGATTACCTATTGACACTCGTTGCCAATCAGACTTTCGTGCCTCCTCCTAGCAATGTCACACAGGCGGTCACTGTGTTGGCTTGAACACTGCGGCAAACTGTTTCGCATCTTCGTCAGATCGATCTATAGCAGATTCGAAGATGTTTTATCCATCTATATCATGTACAAGTATTCCCCTTGAGAGTATATCCATTGGCAATCATTTTGTTCGTCTCTGATACCACGCTAGCCGCAAAGAATGAATGACACGGAGGCGAAGAAACGTAAATTACCAATACAAGGAATATATGACGGTGTGACCCACGGTGAGGCAGCTTCTTCCTTTCAATTGAATGTAGCGTTTCCTGGAGGCAGGGCACGTTGCACATCGCATGTTCATCACTGACTCACTTACCTGATGCACAAAACCTTCGAGATTATCTGGTGGTCGGATAATCTCGAAGTTGTGCGGTATTTCATCCTCTTTGCAACAATAAATACCTCCTCTGAATGCAGTGAATTCGCCAAATTTTTTTATCATTGTGAGCAACTGAAGGTTCTCAGAAATGCCCAGGGTTGCCGCAGCGAAAACGAAACTCATGATCAAGGAAAGGGGAGGAAAAGCACAGGTTGCCTTCCGCAATGCTCTAGGTCTATGCGAAAGCGAAGACCTTCAGTTTCAACAAATCAAGGTTAGTGATCAATCACCACGTACACCTCGTGTAGCGGTGACCTTCCTAACAGCGCCACATACGAGCCCTGGCTATCAAGCACTTCGAGATCGGTCTCAAACCGAGGGAACAGGAGAAGCATTGTAAAGACCGCTTCTTGGATGATGTAAAGATGACCATCAATGACAGGGCTGCAAACACTGACATATGATATTGCCCTAGGTTCACAAGGCGTACCCGGTCTTTCGACGTGACAATCGCGCGAACGATCATTTACTGACATATGTCGATCGATATCTTCACGCCAAGGCGGTGCCCAGTTCACGCTTCCGCAGAAGGGTTCGCCTTGACAATAATGATGCCGCAGATGATGTCTTGGGAGAGGATGATAAGTTTGACACTAGCAGCGAATGCCTAGTAGATTTGGTGCTCGGTCCTCCCGCCATGTCCCCGGTTCTTAGACCTTGGGTAAGAAGATATTTTTTCCATGGTCTGAGTCTCATGATACCCAGATTCGAACGAGCCCCGGGCCTGAGTCGGACGAGAAAGACGAGGACTCGGAGACACTTCCGAGTTGTCCATTCAATTTGTATTCATATGGTGGCCACCAACGTAATATGGTGCAGAAGGAGACTGGTGTTACGGTAACCATCATCCGTTGGGCAAAGTGCAGCTTTAACTCACTTGACTTTAAAGACATCCGTCGAACGTTCTCCCAGTCATATATTGTCTGGTCAAGCTGACTTAAAGGCATCCGTCGAATGGTCTCCTGAGATCCGTTCCCCATCACTGAACTCGTACGCGGAGATGCCGCTAACAGAGGAACGTGAACAAACGGCTTTGCACGAGCACTTCAGCAACCCGGGTAGGATGGCATCCACGAGTCAAACATTGTTCTCGGACAACTTACTCGATGATGTATCACCTGTCAAAGCTTTCCTCAGTCACGCACAGCTCAGCCACTTACTTGAAGAACTTGTGAAACTGGGTATCAAAAACCAGTCCCGTCTCCATCTCATAGCAGAATGGCCAGAGTGTGACATCGAGGTACTTCTGCGTGATTCTGTGCGAGAGAGCAGAATCGACAAGTTTGAAGCGCTTCAACTCAATGTTGCCTTTCGTTCTCTCCGTCGTTCACTGGTTCAACCTTGACATCGATGACATATGACATTTACATTGAACAACATACATCTCCACCTCGACATAAGTCATACTAGCAGTTCTGAAGAGTCTCCGCGCGTACTGTTATGGCCACCTTTAGCGATTGAGAATTATACTCTAGCATGTTACTCTTGATATATCCTTACTCCTCCTGCGCCCCAACTCTGCATGACAGCGCTTCCCCCTTCGGTCGGTTGTGTAAATGCAATATTGCCATTGATAGGATCTAGTGGGCAGCCGTGAATGAAAGTGGCGGCGGCGGCCGAGAGCAATCGGCTAGCAATACCTTGCCGTCGATGCGCCAATGAGACAAACAAGCGTGGTATACCAAGTGGAGTAGGTAGGCCTTCCGGATGGCAAAAAAGCCCCGAGGTCGTATCGACTGCGACCAGGTGATGGGTGGAAGATGGCGGGAGGGGTTCACGGTCAGCAGCTTGGTTAGAGTCATGCGTAAGCGAGGTTTCTGCGGGAGTAGCGATGGCCATGGCGGTAGATATTCGTTGAGCGATGACACAGCCGACTATCTTCTCTCGGTGCGCATTCGTCAGTGATGGTATCAGAAAGAGGTACGCCTTCGAGCATTGTAAGATTTCGTTTGATAATGGGGGGGATGACAGGGCGAGATTTATAGTTTCGAGTAATATCGCAAGCTTCGAAACGCGACAATGAGAGTTCAGTGCGAGCGCCCTATAAGGATAACTGCTCACCTTAGATCCAATTTTTCCACTGACGTTCGTCTTGAAACAGATAATGCGACCTTTTTTCCCATCCTTCAGCTTAACTCCAGATCGCACTTCTTCTACACCGGTTTTCTCTGCTTCTCGTTCTTCCTCTCTACCCCACTCCATTCCCCTTTGTACACGCGAGCAGTGGGCGCGGTGCAATGACTCATCATCTGGTGCGCCACGCGTGTATGAGAGGCCACAAGTTGAGCATGTCCGTAGTACAGATGTGTCGAGAGAGAAATGGAGCTGCCTTAGGATCCTCTGCTTCGGCTTTTCTGACTTTCCTGAAGACAACGATTTGGTTGCGATCCGCCTCTTGGTTGGAGGCTCATTTTCGGTACCTTCCCCGAAGTGTTTGCGTTTCTTCGTTATCGATGTCGGATACGATGATGGTGATGAAGATGAAAGTGATGGACGCGAGCGCGAGCTGTAAGTTCGCTTGACTTTGTCAGGCATCTGAGTATATGGCAGTTCTTGCAGACTGTGGGATTATACAAACGGCGCGACGCGTCGCAGCTGCTAGATGCCCACGTGACCCCAGTGAACCACGTAAACATGCATTGATGGGATCAAAATCATCTTCACCGTCTGCGAATTTGTACGGCTAAACTTCCTCCTTATGTGTAGCTCGTGGTGACCTGGTTCTGTTTCCCCCCCCTCCTTTAACTTTTCCCTCCTAACTGCGCGGAAATGCGCTTATGTAGCAATTCCAACACTATACCCTCACTATCCTTTATCATTATTTTCCTCTCCTTCAAGCTACCGAGTATATGTGCTTCAGAGTCTCAGTGGATCGACTATTCGTCAGATGGATATGCCACTATGACACACTATACCCTTCCCGAAAATTTCATTGCAGCATGCGGGTGCACACCCGCCAGCACCGACTATCCAACCGCTGCGATGAATCAGATGGCATATGGCAGCAGTACATCTTACGGCCCCGCTTGTGGCCGATGCTTCAATCTCACCCTGCTAGATGCATTCACTGCCAATCCACGTTTCTATCCAAACGTTACAAAGTCGGTCGTTGTCAAAGTCACTGACCTGTGTCCATTGTCTCAGTCTGGTTGGTGCAATGCAACTACGCATGGACCGAACGCGTAAGTACGCTTGCTTCGTAGTGTCGATATCTAACCTTCACACAGTGGTGGTAATTACCTTAATTTTGACCTCGCATGGCCGTCATCTTCAATTCCGGATAATTTCTTCCCATCGGATGAAGCTTTTTATGGTAAGCACATTCAGCGTGATTTACCCATGTGCGTGTCTTTAAATTTATGCTTTCAGGTTTTACTGTGAGGCAATCTGTTACCTCTTTGATGGTTCCCCATGATCAATTATTGTGCAACCAGGACTTTGGGGTCTGGAATATCAGCTACCAGTCTGTTGCATGTACGAATTGGGAGGGTTGGAATCACGCCGCTGCTCTCGGAAGTGTGACCAGCTTGGGGTCCAGCGCGTGCTGTCCTGATAACCCGACTGTTGGTCTCCCTTCACTGTTTTTACATTAACAGCTAACCCTCTTCAAATCAGGGAAATACCAATGATACCTGCCCGTCGTATTCCGACGACAATGGCATCCCGTATGTGTCCTCTCCTCTATTTTTGAGCTTTTTGACAGTTGTGAGTAAACAGACCTGACACTCACACCTCTGGAGGTGCCTTCCCTTCATCAGTGTCTCTCCTTGTTATCCTGCTCACTGTATCGCTAAACTTGAACTTGTTTTAACTTATTGGATTTTCTGCTTCTCCTCGTCATACCACGAATCATTGGCTTGATCTATTTGTGCGGTAGAGTGCAATAAGTCATGCGCCCATCTATAGTATGAGCGGGTACGACATCAACAACATACATTCTTCAGACGCACGGTTGAGGAGACACCATTACCTTCCGTCATCTACTTGTCCGCATCTTGACATTCGTTCTCTGCCTCTACTTGGCTGCTCTTCCTTTTAAACTTCAAACTCGGACGTTCTAAATTCTCTACCTCTCCGAGGGCTGACCAACTTGCCGGTTCATACATAATAGACTTGAAGGTATGAGCATTTATGTCACCTTTTATATCTCAGACTCCGACATGGCAATCTATTTCCGGGACTGTATTGGCTAAGAGAGAACCAATATTGTTCTGCATCGATGTTGCGTTAAGTTCTTTGCTCATCCTCTCAGGCTGATCCGATCAGACTGTTCGCTTAGTGTCGCTTTTGCCCGGTGTTACATATATAAAACTTCAAGCACACTGGCCAGCCTGGATATATAACATATAACGATGCCCGACACTGGACCTGGGTTTTATTTGGCCACATCAGCCTTCGTGCTGGCTGCCAGTGGTTTACTAAGCTGGTGTCGAAAATATTGGGATGACCGTCCGCCATTGCCGCCAGGTCCTCCCTCCCTGCCAATAGTGGGAAGTGTTCTCAGTCTTGACGATCCTCTTCGGCCTTGGCTGACCTTCAACGCCTGGAAATCCACATATGGTGGGCACAATATTGGCGGTAATCTGCTCCTAATAGTTCATATTGTTCTCCAGGCGACATCATCTACGCTCGTCTGCTCAATAAACCTGTCGTAGTGATCAACTCTGAGAGTGTCGCGAAAGACCTCTTTGACTTCCGTTCCAGGATATATTCTGACAGACTACAGTCTATTGTTTATGAACCGTGAGTTACATAGATTGATACACTGGGTATTGATCCTGAGGATATTGTTAGCTTCGGTGCAGACTTCCTCATGCCGCTTATACCTTATGGTGACAGGTGATCAATTGTTCTCTATTATCTGGGTGGTGCCTGATGTTCAGCAGGTGGCGTCTTCACCGGCGAATTTTCCATCAGCCATTGCGTCAAGCTGCTATACCTTCTTATCACGCTGCGCTACTCCGTGGCGCCCACAAGATGTTGTTCGGTTTTCTGCATGATCCTACCAATTATACAAGCCATATTCAGATGTTGGTCGCCTCAGTTGCATACCGGTCTCGTGTTGAAGCTGATCATAGATCATCAGGTTTCCTGCTTCGTTTGTACTGTCTACTGTGTATGACTATGAACCAAAAACCGCAGATGACCATATCGTCCAAGTCATGCTAAGGTACATTGAACTGGTGACCGCCAGTACAGGGATAGGTTTTACTATGATCCTGGAGACCTTTCCTTTCCGTATGTTGAGACCTGCACAGTATTGATCTGCAGTCAATTCTCAACGGCCCTTCTAGTCTTACGACTTCCTACCTGGTTTCCTTGTGCCACATTCAAGCGGGCAGCAGTTGAATGTCAGCAAGCAAGCCGAGATGTCCGAGAGATCCCCTTTCAAGATGTCAAAGAGAGAATGGTGAATCATCAATTTAAATGTGTACAATGAACTGACGAACCACAAATAGTCTACTGGGCGAGTAGCGCCGTGCTTGGTCACCGATAATTTGAAAAGAATAAGCAGCTTTGAAGATGAAGTCTCTACAACGGCAATTAAAGAGGCTGCTGGCACCGCGTTTGCAGGTATATACATTGAAGGACTTTCCCCGCTCGTTCTTATTAATCTTCCTGTGTCTTCAGTGGCATCTGAAACGGCAAGTACCACCATGCCCGAGTCTTGCGTTTTCCATATTACTCATTTTGCCACCGCCTCAGACTATTGGTACATTACTTATCTTCATTCTTGCTATGGTACTCCACCCAGATGTGCAAGTCAAAGCGCAGGCAGACATTGACCGAGTCGTTGGCAAAGATAGACTTCCCAGTTTCGATGATCGACCAATGTTGCCTTACTTGGACGCTATTTTGCGTGAAACACTCAGGTGGCATCCTGTAGCTCCGATGGGTCTCTTATGCCTTGCCACTATTCCTTCATTGTATCTGATGATATTCTCAGGCGTCCCACACTTAACGACATGTAGCGACATCTACAATGGCTATTTCATCCCTAAAGGTTTGTATCTTGCTGGTTTACTGAAGGTCGCTGATGACCCATAATTGTTAGGTGTCTCTGTGATCGCAAACACATGGCAAGCCCACGCCACACTTATAGTGAATCTCCCAAACTGATACACATGCAGGGCGATGACACGCAATGAAAAGAAGTACCCTAGTCCTGATGAATTCAAGCCGGAAAGATTTCTCCATGATGACGGGTCCCTCACGAGTGACACGATGCAGTCAGCCTTTGGCTGGGGTCGCCGGGTGTGGTGAGCAATATATGCGTATTCGTTGTACTTTGTGTTAAATATTTCTGGTCAGTGTGGGCCGGCATCTCGCGGACGCGTCACTCTGGATCGCGATCACGAGCTTCCTTTCTACTTTCTCAGTCCACAAAGCTATCGATGAGCACGGCAAGGAGATCCCAGTTGTTCCGAAGTTCACCACTGGTCTTTCAATGTCTGTCAAAGTCCTTCCTTCTCTCCAGTCGTCAGCTGATCTTACGTTATTGCAGTCATCCCGAGAAATTTCCTTGCCGAATTGTACCGCGATTCCAAGATACATCTGTGGAGAAGCTGACGGATTTGACTGGCTTGTGTCCGTCTGTCAACAGCACCTGAGAGAATAACGCAGACATAGTTCAAGTTGCAGAGCAATCATGATTTGTGATTATTGTAAGTGTACAGCCCGTACAGTTTGTAGCATAAAGCCTATTAGGTATATCATGTTCTCGTGTTCTCGTATCTACTTGCGGTCTCCTAGTCTTGCTAGGTACTTACCGGTCGAGTGAACACCCTTTCACGTAGCTATTGCAGCGCTGGGCCTGCATGAATACGAAACCATCATTCAAAGTTTAGTCACATACAAAACCATCTACAAAACCTAACGCTCCATCAGTCCATCCCTTACTCTCACTCATGAATCATGACTATAACGCATGCGCGTTGCACAGGCCCTGGCAGAGGACATTCAGCGAACAGACTTCAGTCTAGTAAATCCGTCAAGTGCAGTGGGAGAGTGCTAGAGATAGGGGCCCGGGGATAGTACATGCTGGGACGGCGATGGTCCCTGATGCTGCTGGTTGTTGGTTAGCGTGGTATGGATCTTCTAACGGCCGGCTCGATTGCCAAGGGGTTTGCTCTGGCAGGTGGTGACGATGTGTCGGGCCTTTACACGGCACTTAAGCATCATTGGGATCCCCATATCCTTATGGCTGGGATTAGTCACATCTGTATCCGTAGGGTTGGGCGGGACATAGGATAGATTATAGATAACCTTACTCCTAGACGCGTGAGGCATCAGTCGAATATGGTCCGTGCTTTCAAAAAGGCCCCGCCCATCGATACCAAGTCAATTGCCAAACTCGTTTGCCCATGCCCAGCGGAAAAAAAAA
>PVYP01005271.1:0-11633 GCA_002995295.1 Rhizopogon vulgaris
GGGTGGGTGAGCAGAAAATGAGAGAATTGAGAGCTGGCGAACGTCAGCGATGTTCGGTGGCGGATGTGGGTGATAACAAAGAGTGCTGCAGCCACATCGCTTACTCACGCGTAGACTATATTCTATGATAGCCTCGTGCCTCGGCTAATCTTAGAACGCTAACTATCCACAAACTGTAAACTACAACTCCAAGAATGCCCTACGAAGTTGAATGGAGTCGTTCTGACAAAAAATAAAAGAGATAGTTTTGAGGCTGTGACAATTTACAATTGCTTTTTTAGTCACATTGATGCACACGCAACTTTAACGCATTTTTGCACAAACTCAAAGCACTTAATTTCGGTCCACGAATCATTGGCCGAATCACATCAACAGCTGTTCCTAGTACTGCATCTCGCAGTTATTACTATCTCCTAATGATCACAATTTATGTTTCACTGGTAATTCATGATACACATCTACATAGTACATAGTGCATATCTCCCTTGATCCTTGTATGCCGAGCGGACTGTGAAATCGGCCACAAATATTCGAATGTCAATTGGTCTACCCGGCACGAATTTAGAGGCAGTGGTTGACCCAGGCGGAGGACCCAGGCGGACCCAGATGGACGGAGCCGCAATTTCAGTTTCCCAGACTTTCTGTACTACATAGCCTGTGTCAACCATTTCTGGAAACCGAAGATCTGTGTCTGCCATACGGTTACCGTCTCTAGATCCACTTTTACCCCCAAGTGCCTCATTGCAAAAGAGAATCTCGAGGCTGCTGTGCACGTTGGTGAGAAATATCGATGTTGGATAGCACAGTCAAGTTGTTTACGGCAATGCACGTGCCGCTCTCGTCAATAAATATGCCTGCCAGTGGTGAGCGTCAAGTCTACTCCAGCTCACTCCCCAACTCTGACAGCTTTCTTGTAGTTTTTCAGGCCTTTCATTCAATCTCCATCAAGGCCAACAATATGAATTTAGAATTATTGCAAGTCCGTATGGTGGTCGACTTATCTGTAACATCACAAACTCGTTTTTCAGGTATCGGCGCCAGGATTGGCGTACATCTGTCTCGGTGGTTTTGTAGTATTGGTTCGTTTGAAATCCCTTTGCATGTGTCATTTCCGAACCAAAGCTTGCTTGCCGTTGGCTGACATCTACTTTGTTCTACCCTGTGTATTCACGTGGTGTGCTAACCCTTGATCCCAGTTCTCCATGGTATCTCTCCTAGTTAAAGAGAAGGTGTGATATTCCATCTGCTTTGTCATTTTTAATGACGTATGTAACCCTTGGCAGCTTTATATCAACGAAGTTGTCCTTGGAACCGGCTTCGGAATCATCATTGGCCCTTATTGTGCCAATGTTTTCACACCCCGTTCATGGGGTTCTTTGGAAAATACCATAACGTTAGAGGTCATGCGCATAGTCCTCGCCACCGGCTTGTTCGCAGTCGGTGTCGAATTACCGTGTGCATATATGAAAGACCATGCCAAAAGCTTGCTCATAATGGTCGTGCCTACCATGGCCTTTGGTTGGGTCGTTATCGCTGGTATCCATTATTTCCCGTATGCGATTGTTCTGTTTGCTGATCATAATGTCAGCGGTCATGCAATTATTATTCCCGAAGCTCAGTTACATCTCGGCTCTCTGTATCACTGCTTGTTTGACCCCTACCGATCCGGTCACATGTGCCGCCATCACGCGTCAGTCCGATTATGAACTCAAAATGTAACGCCGTATCTCTGATGACTGCATCTGCTTCACAGGCGGCAAATTTGCCACTAAACATGTTCCGGTGAAAATCCGTCACATCTTGTCGGCGGAGTCCGCAGCGAATGACGGTCTCGCATACCCATTCCTTGCTATATCCATCTACCTCACCGTGGAAACGTCCGTTAGAACTGCTTTTGGCAAATGGTTCTTGGTGGGATGGCTATGTTTGTGCCTTCGGTTCTTCGACGCTTCGCAAGGTACTCATCATTTCCAACAGACCAGGTTATCCTTGGCACAGTTTTGGGCGCCGTTCTAGGTTAGCCAAGTTGCTTGTTCCTCCGATTGCATTAGTCTGACTCTACTAACCCGGTTGTTCAGGCCTTCTTTTCTCCAAGCTCATGAAGATATCACACAGTAAGGGCTATATTGATCGCGAATCATACGTTGCACAATACCTGGCGTTGTCCATATTCACTATCGGAGTCGCGAGCACCATTGGCGCAGATGATCTTCTCGCAGCATTTGCAGCAGGTCCGCATTCATTTTGAATGCGCAGTTACTTAGGGGCTGACATGCCCTTCAGGTTCTGCAATTTCC
This sequence comes from Rhizopogon vulgaris, assembly GCA_002995295.1. Taxonomy (NCBI): domain Eukaryota; kingdom Fungi; phylum Basidiomycota; class Agaricomycetes; order Boletales; family Rhizopogonaceae; genus Rhizopogon; species Rhizopogon vulgaris. The sequence continues at coordinate 2,298 of PVYP01005271.1, forward strand.
TGGGATGGTTACTTCAATGCGCAGACGGAAAATGACGTATTTTCTTCTGTGATCGACTATGTCCTGAACTGTGGCTGCTTCATCTACATAGGCGCCTGGCTACCTTTCAGCGACTATAACTTTCCTGAGTATGGCATCAGCCCTTGGCGGCTTGTTGTGCTTGTGATCGCTATTCTGATATTGAGGCGAATTCCACCATTATTGGCGCTCTACAAAGTTATTCCCGAGATTGCGTCCTGGAAGGAAGCGTTATTTTCTGGTCACTTCGGTACGCAACTCTCCTATTTTAGACGCAACTTCCGCTCAAAGTATATTGTATATAGGTCCAGTAAGTCAGTTGGATACCGTTCTCAGCATCCACTAATACGTCTTAGATGGGAGTCAGTGCAGTATTCGTATCTGCCCTGGCGCTTACGCGTCTGCCCACTCCAGAGCACCCGCCTGCAGATCAAGCACAGTATTTAGCCGCAACTCTTCAACCTATAGTGTCCTTCGTCGTCCTTGGTTCCATCATCATCCGTAAGTATCGTCGCGAGCAGTATGGTGTTGTCGTTGATTTCAACGGTATATAGATGGCCTGTCTATCCCCTTCTTCACTATTGGTCGTGGCGTATTACAGTCTCGTACAACCTCGTTAACCATGACGTGGACCAACCGGACTCGTGTTACGGTCCCAGACTGGGTTATGTGGGCCGTACGTGCGGACAAGCCTGCCGAGTTTGTGGCGACGACTGCAGGTGGAGACATCGAGGCAGGCGCCTTGACTCCTGGCAACATCTTTAGAGACTCTGATGAAACTGCTATGGATGTGCCAGAGACCACCGAGCAGGGTCTCCCTGCTACCACCATAACAGTCATGGCTGTTGGTGATGTTCCGGGGGATACTGTGTCAGGAATGGCCAAACGTTGTTCTAGCGATAGGAATGACTCTAACGCAGACATGGTGGAGGTCGGTGTTTTTGTTTCTTTCCCAAGGTCGACCAGACTAAGCTGAACTGTCTCCAGGTTGGTGTCACCGACGATCCTGTCTGTGAACCAGCGAACCTGGATAACGATATCTCGAGAGACAACCAGTTTAAGTTCGTGCATTTCCCGTCTGCTCAATAACAACCACCGAGTGTCCGTACTGGACTGGAGTGTATACATGACCATCGCTACTTGTCATGTCACACACCATATACCATCCACAGTGAATTTCTTGGTCCCCTGTTACCTTGCCTCGTTTCTGCTCCACCCTTTCTGCTTCCACTTGCCTTCGTGGCAGTAATGACATGCTCGTATTCCCAAACATATGTACCTAGAGTATCTTGTTGCTACAAATGTCCATGCAACGAGGATGAGGATGGCAGAATAAACATGAGTCGATGTGCGACGGGTATGTATAACGGACAATCTAAACACTTCTTATGGAATCTTTAGTTCGTACCTGTGTAAAACGGTTATTATAGTCCCGGATGCGAACTACTGTATTGTATGTATGCGGCGATGTACAAGGGAGGGTGGTGTATAACGATATATGGGGCTGGATGTATCATTCAAAAGGATTCGTGCGTCCAGCCTGGTGCAAACCGGTCAGTATAATCAACAGCCTGAGTTAGAGGTCGTCCCCACTTGGAAATCTCCTCCTCGGTCTGGTCCCTCGCTGCATCCACATAACCACTCGTGCCACCACCTTACCTGCTGCTCGGGTTCTTCTATAGGTCCCGGACGCAGCGTTGGTGCAGACGTGGCTTTCATAGGAGCCACGCGTGTGCCAGTCTCCCTGGGTGGTGGTGTCAGGGGCCGCGGTAACCCCAACGGCTGCGGAGGCGGAACAAGGGATGATGTTCGCTGGAGCACGGCTGGCTGGGAAGATGGTGCATCCGAATCGAATGCATCAGGGGAACGCGGGGATGAAGGATCAGAAACTTCAGTCATAACACTAGACTGCTCCTTCGAGTCATCGAAAGGGGAGCGTGGATTCGAAGGGGACCCCCTTTCTGATGGATGTATGAATGGATTCTCAGACACACGCGGACTCTGGTCGACGTCGTTGAGGGGTACTGCGTCAGAGTCGACGGAGTTGTGGGATCGGTGGTTGCTCAGCCCTCCTCCGGTGGATGCTTTGCTTGCGTGTCGGTTCGACAGGAGCACGCTCGCCCTGCGCGTTACTGCGCCGAGCAAAGACGGACCGCTGCTGCCCCTGCCCATATGGGCAGACTCCCGCGCAGCTCTCCGTCGCTCCCGTTCAGCCATCTCCCATTGACGCAAATTCTGTCAGAATTGGAAATGGTTCAATATAGTATCCGAGCAACGAATATGAAAAACCGTGGGGGGTCTTGTATGTAGGCAAAGGAAAAAGGGCGCACGCACCTCTTCGACCCGTCGCGTCTCGGCTGCCTCGTCGCTTGTAGGGGGATATGAGTTCTCGATGGGGTCTTCGTAATCATATGCGTCTTCTTCCAACTGCTTTGCTTTTCCCTTCTCAGTGCTGGTTCTTGAGCGTGGTGGTGAAATGTCATGAGAGTCCGGCTCGCTGTTCTCGAACGGTGGGCATGCGTTGCTGAGGTCTTCTTCAAGGGTTTGGGTCGGCTGTGAGGACATGTTGGCGAAGGCGGGTGAAGAGGACGGAGAACAGGACACCGTGGATGCCAGCCTGTTGTGGCAATCTTGGAATACAACGTTGAGTGAGAAATTTGGATGCTTGGCTCCAAAAGCGTAAATGGTCTGCCTCCGGCCTCAGGAAAGCCGCTAATTTCTTAGAAACAATGAACAGTCTCAGAGTCCCGAATTTATGATGTCAAAAAGCAAAGTGTTGTCAAAACAACTTTGTAAATCTCCAGCTTCCAACATTCATCAAGGGGCAACATACGTGTTGGCGCTAGTACCACACCTCACATGAATTTGTAGGCCGTTGGTACAGCCAATTATCATAATTTGTTCTAAGTATAAGCAGATGTGATATAAGATGGGGAGAGATCAGTCCATGGTCAAAAAATAGTCCCGGGTAGTATATACTTGAGAGCAGCGGCATGTCCTGCGTCCGCGCGCACGTCCACACCTATCGTCGTCCATCTTGCATCATCATCTCATCATATGATCTCCCGTCACCGTCTGACATGTACTGCCGCCTCAACGCGCTCGCCTTGTGGACCGAGTGCTGGAGGATCGGTGTTGACGACTCTTCCGACCCAGCACGGCTGCACATTGTACTCCGGTTACTGTTGCCTGCGCCAGGGAGAGACAAGATGGAGTTGCGGGCAACTTCCTTCAACTGCATAATGTTCTGACGGAAGGCATTCTGCAGGACATATGTTAGATTGAAACCCACCGGGTACTAAACGCTCACCTGTTCACGCCAGTACTGCATACGCTTTTCACGTTCCTCGTCACGCTGACCGCGGTGGATCAAGAACAACGTGATTAGAGTTGCGAACATGCCTAGTAAACGATCCTTAGATGTACTTCAACCCTTCAGAACATTGCGACTTGCCTCCGAAGATACCGATCCCAACTAAAATATACACCCAGATCCCAAATTGTTTTGGCGAGTCGGCACTCGCTCCACAAACCCCACTACTACGGCAGTTGAGAGTTGAACACCTGGATATCCAGTCATAAGATGTTGCATATCCCACATCGAAGTCAATACATACTCCTTATCCGCATCACAAGACTCTCCTAGCTGTTTTGTTTGCATACAAACCAGCGACTGAGAGTCACAATACAACCCGATTTGACAGTTGCCTCTACAAATGGAGATGAGCATCACTAAGGTTCGAGGCACGCTGTGATCCTACCCACCGTGACACAACATCAATGAACTCCTCGGTTCCCGCATAAGCGATGTAGGCAGTGTTCTCGACTTGGCAAGACAGACCGACGGTGACATTTGCCCACCTAAATCACGGTCAACACAAAACAATCTGACTGCGGCTTCCTACGCACATGCAAACGTTGTTCAGACACACGGAACCATTGAAGTTACGACCGTAAGAGAAAGTATCAGCCAATTCCTGCCAGTTCGGAGGTGGCTCGCACTGATCTGCGCGGCGAACACGGGGTCAGCAAACGTCATCACACAAGACTTTTCATCGAAGCTCACCGTCACGGTTCAACTGGCATGCACTGCCAACGGGTAGCCATGGCTGACATGCATCACCCTCATCTGGACAGAACTGCCCGGAAGGACACCTGGGTGGTAGAGTAGCACCTGCTGGATACCCAAATGGATATTGGTCCTTTCTGCAGCCCTTTAGTTCGCAAATGCCCTGGGATGAGCAGTATGTTTGTGCATCGCAGTCGCTATAAAATTGATATGTGCCGATTTGGAGACGGTTGTCACTGACGGAGCAGCTCTGACCTTTTGGTTGACTGCCTGCGCGAACGAGAGTATGCCAGGAAGAAAAAATGAGTGTAAGTGGCAGTAGGAGCATAACAGCAGAGGAAAGCGAGAACAAGGGACAATGGACACAAGAGATCTTGTTGGACTCAAAGCTATGTAAAGTAGTAGGCGCCTTGGCGTTCGGCGCAACGCATCTCATTATGTCACACTCAAACTTGAACCGATCTTCCGATTTGCTTCCGCACACACTTTGAATCAAATATTGTTGTAATGTACTATTTGCCACACCCTGGACAGCAATGGATAACGTCGTGAACGAACACATCACATTCCGCGCAGAAATCGTTGTGGCATCCAGGGCAACAGTATCGACCACATGGACTGATACCCTCCGATGCTACTGCAGTTGACGCGGTGCTCGGGAATACTCGTGCACAAGAGTGACAAGCAGGTGGTGGCTCAGATGCGCCTTCTATCGACTTTCTGTGTTTGAGAAGTCAAACCATATGATAATAATATGAGATAGAATGCCACTTACATGGCTTCATACGGTTTCACCGGGAACAGATGGTGATAGCTTCGTGCCAGGTGAGGAGAGCTCACAATCATAAGTCCACATATGTCGCAATCCGTCGGAACATCGCATACTTTCGCCATACATCGCGGACAGAGGAAGCCTTCGCTCTTCATTTCCGAATGACAGGCGCATAGGCTTGGTGGCGAGGAATCTGGCAGCCGGGTAGGAAAACCCATCATCATCAAGTCGGCAGCCGCGTTTGCTGCCCCGGGGCCTCCTGTACGAGCGACCGCTTGTTGTGCAGGAGGTGGAACGAGCTCAAACAGGATGTCTTTGAAGTGCCCCTCATTCATTGCCACGCCAAATTGACCTACCTGGTGGATGAAGGGAGATGCCCCATATACAAAAATAATCTACTTACCACCAGTCTTGTCACATAGATCCCTGCAAATTTTCATTTCTGCAGCCAGAGCGACGACAGATATACGTATTTTGTTCTTTACGCAGGCGTCTAGGGTGTCGTGAATATTTCCAGGGTCGCATGTGGTCAGCGAGCCAAAGATGATAAGAATCTCCCGTGAGGAGTGAGTGGGCAGGTGACTGCAGAAATCAGGAAGACGTTCGAGGCGCTAAGAAGATGAGGTACCTCATGCTGCTTCGTGCCATCTCGATAGCATTTTGAAGGCTTGGTTCTCCAGTAGGCTCCAACCGGGACCTATCACTGAGACACTTGAGGACATCCTGCGGGTTGCCTGGTAGAATGAATATCGACTTGATAGCTATAATTTGCAGAACTTACCCGACATCTCGCCAATCCTCTCGCCAATCCCGGCACGCATACCAACGACGCCGATCTGCCCCAAAGGGTTCTGGTCAAACCACTCCACCACGAATTCCTTTGCATATTGAAGCATGAGATCAAATCGAGTCGGGCGCATGTCACGGTCCATCATTGCTGCTGAAAGATCGAGCAGGAGAACAAGATGTCGGATGATCGTGCGACGGATAGCATTAGCGGGTGCGAGCAACCTGGCTCACTGGATTAGCAAAAACACACGAGATATGTAGCATGGACGGACCTCCTGCGCCTGCCCCGCGCCATAAGATCCTCCACTGCACCCTGCAGACTTCCCGCCTCATCTTCCTGCACAGTGTCCCAAGAACGAGTGTAGGATGCCTCCCAGGTGTAAGCTTGCTGTAAAAAATGTGAATGTTCAATGTCGTAGATTGACCTGCGCAACAAGAGGTGCGCTGCTGACCTCCTTCGCTTTCGCCTTGCCCTTGTCCTTCTTGCGCTTGTCAGTGGCCTTGCCTTTTCCCTTTCCCTTCCCGCGGTGTTCGACATCACCGAGTAAGGAGATATCGGAATCAGAATCCACGTCCATGAAATTATCATCTCGATTCCTGGGTGCCATGACTGGAGCTTTCCAATGTTTGAGTGCACGGGGAAATTACAAATGGAGTCGTGCAACTTGAAGTTCACACTCGGATCCGAACGCTGTTTATATATAATCCCGAGTCAAATTATCAATCATACTCTCGTCGGATCACTGCGGTACTGGTAACTGCCCTCGACTTGATAGACGTGCCGATTTCGTGTCGAGAAACCCGATTGAACCCTCAGGCCTCCTCAACTTTTTCAACGAACACCTGTTTAAACCTTACATCCTCGATACTTAAACGTTTTGATGATCCTAAATTCCTCGCGGGGTTCTTCGCTTTGTGCAACATTCAAGCCTTCGAACGTTCAATGTTCAATTTTGATGGCACACGGGCAAGGTTTCCGCCGACACCGTAGGCGGCACTCCCCGAGTAAGTACGTACGTAAGAAGAGGACAATCTGGACAGCAAAAATGAACCTAAATGAACCCGCCCTTACCTCGTTTCGAGGAGGTGGCGAGGCTTAACGCATCGTCATCGTTCGATACGCCACCCTTTCCTGCTAAGTACTTACTCGGTCCAGGTGAAAATGTTGACGCTTTGACAGGGCAATGTCGGAGGTCACGGAGACATAATTTGTTTATTTGCCAACTCGAGGCGATGCTTGAGAAAAATAAAATGCGCCAACATGGTGTATGTATATGAAGAACTACTTCTGAAGGTGATTGCTTTGTTATAACATGTTACGGTATTTCCTAGTCAGGGCTGGACTCTATCCCGGAATGGCTGGTTCAACGTCAGCGGGATATCAACTATCCACTAGTACGATATAGTGCTAGTGTATCGGTCTTGTTGAGTAGGATATATAATATGGTATGAGTTTGATCTCTCTGGTCGCCCCGTGCTACAAGTCTTAACCATTGACTGTCACATCTGACACATGTCGAGCCGACCTTTGCTCGGGGTTGCATATGAACGTTTGCGTGAGTGCGCACAATGTTCCTCGTCGAACGCGCCATTAACCCTATGTAGCCGGTGAAGATATTGATGTTGGAGTCGAAGGCATCCTGGACAGCGATGAGTTTCCAGACAGACAGCATGTGGAAAGAAACCTTCTCCGTAAACTCGACCTGAGGATGTCCATCCTCGTTCTCATCTATACCCTAAACTTTGTGAGCCAAGCTGCTACTTAATCGTGGTGTATCTATCTAACAACCGCAGATTGACCGCAATAATGTAGCGTGGGTTTTATCACATACCCAGCAATTGCCATAGCTGAAATTGCAGTTCCTCTCTCCATGTAACAGTGCAGCTCGACTACGTGGCTTTGAGGACGATCTTCATTTAGAAGGACAACAATTCAACACCGTTTTGAGCATTCTCTATGTTGGTTACACACTAATGCAGGTCCCATCGTATGCGACTGGAGAACTCTCTTTTTCCTATTGATGCTAACGCAGGCGAAGGAACATGTTTCTGGACAAGATAGGGAAGCCCTCCATATATCTCCCAACATGTATGGCGATATGGGGTTTGATATCAGTCCTTATGGGTCAGTTCAGCATTTGAGTGTGGAGTTAATTAATGAGGACAAATGCAGGGACAACGAAAGGGTTTGTTCTTAGCTTTTGGGTCATACACAGACTGAAGGAGTCCTGAAGCTTCATCGGAGTTATGTGCACCCGTTTCTTCCTTGGATTCGTGGAGGCCGCATTCTTTCCTGGTGCTTTATTTATGCTGTCTAAATGGTCAGTAAAGAGAAGGAATCATCTTATAACTGGTACTAACATTGCTCAGGTACAAGCGCAGAGAGCTTGGCCAACGGACAGCAATACTATATTATGGTCAGTCCTTGCACCATGTAACATTCAACGCACCCAATGTCGGTAGTACAGGTTTTATATTCGGTAACGCTTTTGGGCCACTCTTAGCATCAGCTATTCTGGATGGCATGGATGGAGTTCTGGGCCAAGCAGCTTGGAGGTAGGCGGTGTTTCTCTCCTGTCGACTAGGTGCTTATCTTTATTGGTCAGATGGCTCTTTTACGTTGAAGGTTCTATGACGGTTATTGTTGCAGTCTTTGCTAAGTTTATCCTTCCTGACTTCCCTGCCACATCCTCTGGTTGGCTTACAGCCGAAGAACAGGCTCTTGCTCGATTTCGAATGGAGGAAGAAGTCGAAGGAGGTGACGGGGAAGAAATCGAGGATTATACAGGCGAGAAATCTGGTCTGAAGCAGGCACTTGCAGATTGGAAGGTCTGGTGGCTTGCACTTGTCTTGACGAGCACGAACGTCATGCAGTCATTCACCCTCTTTTTCCCGACACTTACTGCAACACTTGGATACAATTCGACAGTGTCTCTGTTGCTTTGCACCCCACCTTGGCTTTTCGCCAGTTGTGCTATATTTCTGATGTCAAGGTCAACCATTGTCCGATCCCTGTTTAAGAATTTACTGACATGATACGAAAGACACTCTGATCAAGCAGGCGAACGCTTTGGCCACATTGCTATATCAATTCTCATTGGAATCACTGGGTTTCTGATGGCCATGATTACTATGAACACGGCAATCAGATACCTCTCCTTGTAAGGTTTTCTCTGCGACCCCCATTCCTTGGCTGTTTGAAACATTATCCAGGTTCCTGATGACCCAGTCATGTGTGGCATATGTCATATCCGTAACGTGGGTTAGCAACACTATTTGCCGCTCCTCGTCGAACCGAGCCGTAGCTCTTGCATTCATTAATGCGTTCTCGTCGTCAGGAAATATCGCAGGCTCGTGAGTGTTTATCTTCCGACCGTTGAAAATATCTCATACCACTTTTAAATATATAGCTATGTCTGGCCAAAATTGTGGAGTCCTTCTTATTGGGGCTCGTGTGCCATTTGTATAGGGGCTGGAACACTTTGCGTGATCATGTTGTGGATATTCAGGCGACATTTGATGAAGTTGAATAAGGAAATCGAAGCAAGGATAGAATCTGGGCGATCCAATGATAAGTTTACATATCTACTGTGATCATTATGAGATTTGTCCAACACCTACATCTACTCATTGTAGTAGTCCTTTGTGTAAGGATGATGCTGGCTTCGCGCGCAGCAACACAGTAACG
>PVYP01005271.1:11643-35723 GCA_002995295.1 Rhizopogon vulgaris
TAAATCCGAGCCGTTCGAATTTGACCCTGGAGCCAGACTGAGGCTTCAAGAAACTTGTCACAGCTAATATCACTCACTTTGGTGGCCAGTGCTTGCACCGACGGCGTTGATGATGGTATTATGTATGCACGGGGATGTGCAGTAGTTGGTTGCCACTGTATAGAGGCTCATGTACGTGGAGTAGGAGACATCAGTTTGGACATTTGTCGCGGCCATGATTTGGTCCAATCCACCCCCGAGGAAAGCCCATATTGTTGCATGATCTGCAGTTGCAGGTGGCATGGGACGAAGGACATCGAGCGCAGCGGCTGATACTATTGACGACGACATAATGGTGGCCGAGCGCAGAGGATTTGTGTTGATGTCGTAGGCCTGAAGGGACGCTGCGCTTTCGCAAATACAGTGGTGATACGGATCAACGAGCGCCAACTGCAGATTCCGCTACGGGGGGCCGGGAAGATGGACAACGTCGATATCTGCAGTACTTATAAAACGTTGGAGTCGTATCATAGGAGAGTGCCTCGGCGGAAGCTCCCCATACGTCCTCAACATGGTCACTGTCCAAACATACTTCTCCACAAGTCTAAGTTTTGTCAAATGCTTTCCTTATCGCAGGAGCCATCCAAATCACCCGATGGGTGTGCCGCCTCTGATATGGTTGACTGCCTGAGAATCTGACGCAGTGCGAGTGAACATATTATGGCTCATACCGGACATTATATTTGAGGGCAAGTGGCTATGCATGCTCCTACCGACTCTGCATCTGTGAGAATTTGCAAAAAGGGGACAACTCACAAGAGCAAATTTATCGGACCAATGCGCAAGATTAGGTTACAACAAAGAGTGTATGATACAGATAATCGTTTGACTAAAAATCATGCTACATATGCAAATGTATCTCTCGTGCCATCCACTCGCTCAATGTATTCCTTTTCTAACAGCGTATCAATCGCCTAAAAACTGGATAAGCCAACATTTCAGCAAAGAAACAAGGAGTTCTGACCTTCTTGATATCAGGGATCTTTGGTGCGAATCGTTGCGAAATCTGCGAAATCACCTCCTGGATCAAGGGCTGGTTCTTCATCGTCTTGCGCGCCTTCATGATTCGAACGATCGTGGCCTGAATCACGTATTTACGATCGTCGTCGACGGTCTTGAGCACCTCCGAGGACTCAGCCTTTACCTCAGCCTTGATCGGCTGGTTCAAGTTGACCCGGATTTTCTTGGACTTGAAGTCTGACAGGGGTGCATTAGGGTTGAGAAATGCGAAACGAGATAGGCTTACTGGGATTCAAATCGTATTGTTCGGCTTCCTCATTGATCAGGACCTTGGCCTTGACCAAGAGTGTCAGCACCTGCGATAAGATTTCCTTGCTGATAGCTGTCGCAGCAATCAGCTCCTCTAATGATAGCGTATCATGTTTGTTGTACTGCAGGAGCACTGCCATCTGGTAAGAACTGGTCATCAGGATGTACTTCTGATTCAGGTAGTTCGTCCTGAGCTCGTTCTTCGAGTAGTTCCACAGCCACGTGAGTTTGCGACCAGAATGCTTCGTCTGGTAGTACTTGGAGAAGCGGTCATATGTCGATAGAATCTCGGGAGGAATGATGAAGTCGTTGTTGGGTGCGCTGAGTGGCCAGAAGTTCGTACCAAGAACCATGATGGAGAAGTTGATGTCCATGTCATTATGATTCTGCATACGCTCCTTAAACTGATCAGTGAGGTCTTTGCTGAGACTCATGTCTATAGAAAGCAGGTAAGCGACCAGAACGTGATGGATAGAGTATGGATTGTACCTGTAAACATTCTCTGCAGCTTATTGGTGTACTCGAAACCGCAAGCCTCTTTCAGTTTAGAAATCATGCTAGCCTCGCTCTCGTCCGATGCAGAAACACCGTGAATCAGGCGCTTAGATAATTTCGTGGCATAGAAAGTCTGGAAGACATCCTTGTCCTCGATGTATTTGAAAAGCACCATCTACAACACAGATAAGATATCAAGCATGGGGCTAACAGTCGGGGTACTTACCACGCGGTTGAGAGCACCTTCAAGGTCCTCCTCCTCAGCCATCTTGTTGTTTTTGCGAAGTAACATATCCGCGTGCTTGGCGAGTAACTCTGGTGACTTTGTCGTCGACGAACCCGTTGCAGCATTGCGATTGACGAACTCTCTGCATGCCTTATCGAGCGACGCGACGAACCCAGCCTCTCCCCTAAAGCTCCTCGTAACGGTTTCTGAGTTTTTGCGATGAACCTCAAGTAATGCATCGACGTATGCCTTCGGATCCAATGAATCTGCACCCTCTGATCCTTCGCCCATGAGTTTTGCAACAGCGGCTAGACCCGCCTTCTTCACATGCTCCTCAAATTTCTTTCTTAGAGGCTCCAGGCCTTCTGGTATGCGCGATAATAGTGCGTACATCCTCTGCAGGTCCTCGTCTTTGTCAAAATCGAGCAGGCTTTGGAAGCTCTCCCACATCAGGTTGGAGTGCTGTCGAATCAGCACATGCTCGCACTTGCTGACGAGCTGCTTCCGCGTCTCAGTGTTTAGGTATCGGTCGACGCGGTCCTCCTCCTCCTTCAGGCGTTCTTCTGCCTTTTTCAGATAGTCCGACACACTGCTCTCCGCAAGGAATGCCTCAGACTCCTGTTCGTAATACTTCTCCGTGGCGTCTAGGAACGGTGCCTCCAGATGATCCTTGTAGACATCAAGAGACGCCTTGTTGATGTCCGTCTCGTCAAGACCCAGCAAAACGAATGAATCAACCACCTTCTTCACAAGACCCTGATCGATCGTCTCGCCATTTCGTTGGCGCTCGATCAATCGGAGGATAGCACCAGCAAGTTTGGTATGCTTGCTCTGAACGTAGAAGAAAAAATTCGATTTCCACTGCACCAGGGCAAGCTGGAAGAGGCGATGCATGTTAATGATGACCAAGGAAAGTGAAAAAGGGGGAACTCACGGTGTACACAGGATATACTCCCTTTCGACCTTCGTCTCGCTCTCGCTTCACCCAGTGGCGGTTGAGGTATGTGAACAATCGATTGATGTAATTAGCTCCTGTCGTGTATCTATCCCATTCAGCGGCGTAGTATCGTAGGAGGGCTTCATCTTGAAGGCTATCGGATCGCTGGAAGAGAGATATGATTGATCGTTCGTGAGATCAGAGGAAATAAGTTAACGTACATCCTTGAGCTGCTTGAGATGAACAATGAAATATCGAATGAGGTTATTGTATAAATCTGAGCCCATCAGGTTTGCCCCTGCTGCTGAAGAGTCAGTCTGAGGCCTTATCTCGTCGGGAAACTGGTCAATGATAATGAAACTTACTTCGGTTACTTCCACCAACAGTGTCACCAGTGGTATTATGCATGCGCGAGGATGTGCAGTAGTTGTATGCTACTGTGTAGAGGCTCATGTACTTGGAGTAGGAGACACCAGTCTGGAGTTTTGTCATGATGTGGTCCACTCCCTCCTCGAGGAAAGCCCATGTTGTTGCAAGATCCGCAGTCGCAGGCGGCATGGGGTGAAGAGCATTGGCCGCTGCGGCTGGCGTTGAAGACGACATGATAGTGGTCGTGTGTAGTATTGTGGTGAGTTGCTGCTGGTGTTAGGCGCGGCTGTCACTCTGTGGCGCTGTCTTTCTGGTCACACATATCACAAGGGGTACGTTAAGCTTCGATAGCAAATGGGTAATGGGTAATTGTAGTATTATGATATTGTCATTGCATTAGACCTTCACTCCCGTGTGTATCGAGGCGATACCTCCCCAGAGATCTGTCCATGCACCACCATCAAAGTCCCCTCCTGTGGAGAATCCTGCATCTCTGATCATCTGCGCAAACTCAGGCTGGCTTGGAAATTTGCGAATAGACTCTACCAGATACTGGTACGAGTCCCGGTCGTTAGCTAGGATGGTTCCAAGCAGCGGGATGACCGTAAAGGAGTACTGGTCGTACAGTCTACATAATAGGTTAGGATAGGATAGTAGTGAAATCAAAAGTCACTTACGTGCTCAGTAGCGGATTATTAACCTTGCTGAATTCAAGGCAAGCGAAGGTAGCGCCAGGCTTGAGAACCCGATAGGCCTCACGTAGCACGGCAGGAATGGACGTGCAGTTGCGGATACCGAAGGTAATGGTGTACAAATCGTACGAATCATCCTTGAACTGAGAAGGAGGTAGTTCTTGTGCATTTGCTTCATGAAATGAAACCTGAGGTGCTGGCGGAATGATAAGGTTGAGTACGTCTCAAGCACTATATAGCTCACTGTTGTGGTACATCGTCTTTTTGAACCTCGTGAACCCCTCCTTGAGCATTTGCGCGTTGATATCCACAATCTCCACGGTGGTCTCTCTGTCTGCATAGTTCTCTCTGGCATGATCTAGAATACGGAGAGCAATGTCGCCTGTCCCTCCCGCAACGTCAATACACCGAAGGGGACCTTTGCGACCCGGTTTGAGTGTATCTATCAAGGAGTCTTTCCACAGCCTGTGCACGCCCAGAGAGCTTGCGTCGTTCATTAAGTCATATTTCGAGGCTACAGAGTCGAAAACACTCTTCACAAGTGATTCCTTCGACTCCTCCGGAACCGTCTTGAAGCCAAACGAAGTCGTCCGACCGGAAATATTTGGTGAGCCAAGTGGGGGGTGGTTATGAATTAGGCGGCATGTCGACGGTTGAAGTTTACGAGGTACTCGCAATGACCTTGCTGCCTGTTGCATTTTTCGAATGGACGAGGAATTCGAACTGCAAGAATCTTACTTACTATAGGGGATGAGAACATTATGTAAGCGTCAAGTTTTTCCAGTCGGCGGTTCTGTAACTTCTGTTCAAGTCTTGACTGTCTTGTCTCTATAAAATGCTGAAGCCACGGTTATCTCTCTGCGTCTCCCGCAGCTATGCGACTCGTATTGCAGAAAAGCCTCCTGCGCGTTTTCCAGATCCGCTGCTGAACAATTCCAGCGCTGCTGTTAAAACACTCAAAGACGAGAACTTGACGTTCATCCATCGACCTCCCCCGACAGCACCCTCACCACATTCAACAACTTTAGCTCCCGCTTCCCCTTTACTTAAGTCTCCAACACCACCCAATAAACGTGCACCTATGCCGCCCTTGTTGCGGCCTTCGGCTTACAACGCAGCACCATCACGAATGTCGGACGAAGACATTACGCGGCTACGAAAGCTGAGGCTGTCTAATCCAGAAACATACAGCCGTACTAAGCTTGCCAAAATGTTTAAATGCACGCCAAATTTCGTGTCTAAAGTTGCTGCTCTTCCGAGGCCCCAACGGAAAGAGTTCTCGAGGAAGATGGAGATGGAGCACGAGGCTGTGAGGGAGCAGTGGGGAGAGAAGAAGGCTACTTTCGTCGCCATCAAGCAGAAACGTCGTGAATTCTGGTGATACCTGCCAAGGAGGGCATGGCTGAATTCATTCCTGGTCCGTTTCCCAGTGTTGTGACCAATATGTATAAATGATTAACTTTGACCAGGCTTCAACATTTCTTGTTTTCTGTTTTGCAGTACGGTCATACATAATATATTGGACCAGGAGAACATAACGCAGCACAACCACGTTCGTGTCGCCTTGGAATTTTATGCGATCATGTTCTTTCAATTCTTATTCTGCATGTGCCATGAATAGCTGACTGATAAGCATGGATGTACTGTCTAAGCTCCATGCGGCAGCAGATGCCCCTAGTGGCGATGTTAGAACGAAGACCTGGTCCCATGCCACGTCAGGCCTCACCGGCATTGCTCCGCTGAGTCTCGTATTGCGTCAGGATGTGAATCTATTTTAGTTTCAAGTCAGACCATAGAAGGAAGTTATTCATTTGGCTGTCATTCCGAGTGGGCTAATCTTGTAAAGGTGTAATATGGTGTCATTGACCCTCAACAAATTTATTCTGTCATCTAACACTTACACAAGTAAAACAAGTGTGAGCAAGAGTGGACGATGTTTGCTGGTCTGGCAGTCTATAAGTCTCTTTGAACGTTCAATACGGGAAGTGTCGGGCTCTGTGTAGACTATAGTCTATATGTAGATGATTTACGTGATAGGTTCCGTAGTCTTCCGAGTGGCATCGTTCCACCTTCCCCTAGGTCAAAAGAGTCGGGCCTAGTCAGGGCGAAATGAGTCGATTTTCTGGATGCCTACGGCCACCAGCAGAACGCTGTTCCCCGTGGACCAATAACGTTGCATTAGCGCATCAGCTCGTACGAAAATTTCTGTGGCGACCCCAATCAATTGCTTACCGAGGAGTACAATTTTATCGTACCTCTCCTTTTATAAATTTCACCGTTACAACACCCAAAAGCCCGTGATCTGTCCCCTCTTCTTCTGCAAATTCTGAATGGTTTATCGTGCCATTCGCTTTTCTTATAAAGCACTAGTCCCCGCGTTTAGTCGCCCACTGCCCCGTTTCCCCACCTCCAACTTACATACCATGTCCCCAGCTCGCTTCCCTCCCCATTTTGCTACCACGGATCACCGTCAGCGTTCTCTGTTGCAGCTTCGCTCCAAGCAGATTGCTCTTGAGAAATACATTTATCTTAATGGCCTCAAAGAGCGTGACTCTCATCTATTCTATGACATCTTACTTGAGAACATGCAAGTAAGCAAACCCTCATTGCTCGTGCAAAACCGGCACTGAGGTGTTTTAGGAAATGATCCCAATCTTGTATACACCAACTGTGAGGTATTCTGAAATCAGGTCGTGTGACCATACTTAAGAAGTGTCCTCCAAAGGTTGGAGAAGCCTGCGTCAACTACTCTCATATCTGGAGGCGACCCGAGGGTCTATATGTCTCCATTCACGACAAAGGTCGTATTCGTGATGTTTTGGCTACTTGGCCAAATCTCAACGACTGCCGCATAGCTGTCGTCACAGACGGTATGCCAGTTTCACGTTCGATGTTACCTAACTGACCAAATTGCGCAGGTTCCCGTATTCTGGGCTTGGGTGATCTTGGCGCAAATGGCCTGCCCATCAGTATCGGGAAATTGTCAGTGTTTACCCTTTTCCGCATGATCTTTCACTAGAATACAGCCACGCAGGGATCTCTACGTCGCTGGAGCCGGTATCAAGCCATCGTCTACTGTAGGTCCATACTGATAACATCTTATATACTCAATTGACCCTGGTCAGGTCCCAATCTGCCTGGACTTGGGTACCAATACCCAACGATACCTCGATGATCCTCTATACATTGGCGTTCGCCGCCCGCGACCGACGGGTCCAGAAGTTTGTTGCCTGCAAAGATACGTATGTTCATGAACTGATACGCATTTCAGATGGATGAATTCATGGATGAGTTCATGGAGGCCATGAAGGAAGTCTTCCCCACGCTATTAGTGCAGTTCGAAGACTTCTCAACCGATAATGCATTCAAATATCTCGATCGATACCGCCACCAGTATCGCGTGTTTAACGATGACGTCAGTTAATCTCAACCTTATTCTCTTCTTTATTTGTACTGACTCCTGTGCAGATTCAGGGCACTGGATCCGTGATCTTGTCAGGCTTCACTAATGCTGCTCGTTTAGCTTCTACCGCTTCTGGTCTCCCCCCATCAGATCACAAAATCTTGTTCTTCGGAGCCGGTTCCGCAGGTATTGGCGTCGCGAAGCAGCTGTTGTCCTTCTTTACCCTGTCTGGTCTGAGTCCTGAAGAGGCAAGATCTCGAATTTACGTGAGCAACACCCCATCCGAGGGGTATATGAAGTTGCTTAATAAACCTATCAGACTGTGGATTCAAAAGGCCTTATTATTGCCGACCGAAAAGGTCTCCAAGAACATAAGAAATGTACGAAAATATGTCTGCTGTTTTCTGCAAACTAAGCAACCACTGCAGTTTTTGCTCGCACCGATTACGATGGCCCTCCGATGACCAACCTGGTTGATATCATCAATTACGTGAAGCCAACCGCCTTGCTCGGACTGAGCACCCTCAAAGTATGTCTTTCCCCAATAACTTCGCTTTTTCAGAACCTCACTTCGTTTCTAGAGCGCATTCTCCGAGCAGGTCGTCAAAGCGATGAGTGCTCTAAACAAGCGTCCCATTATCTTCCCCTTGTCAAATCCCGTCTCGCTATGCGAAGTGGACTACCAGGATGCCATTGAATGGTGAGTCAACAGAGCTCTCGCAGCATGATCGATGTTCACAATCCTGCCAACAAAGGTCCGATGGTAAGGTCATCTTCGCGTCGGGTAGCCCATATAAGCCCCTCTATCATGAGGGTGTTATGCATGAGCCTGGACAAGGGAACAACATGTACATCTTCCCCGGGATTGGCCTCGGTTCGATCCTCTCCAAAACTCGGCACGTGTCGGATGCCATGGTCGAAAAGGCAGCGATCGCACTTGCTTCCTCCTTGACCGAAGAAGAGAAGGCTGCTGATCTCGTATACCCTCGTCTTGAGCGCATCAGGGATATCAGTGCCCAGGTCGCATTGGCTGTCATCAGACAATCACAGAAAGAGGTAGGGGGGAAACATGCAATTCACACACGGGTGCGATACTGATGCGGTCTTTGTACTTCTTGCCAGAAATTGGACGATAATGCTTATCTCCGCACTCTCCCCGATGCTGACCTTCTAGGACTCATTCACGACAAGATGTGGCAGCCACCTGCACTGCAGTTGCATTCGTTCACGCGGCTCTGAACGGAGCCAGTCGCGGTAGCGATGGTGTTTATGCGCTTCCGATGAGCCTGAGACAGTTCGGACTCCGGACGGGAGAGCGACGGAATGGTTTCGTGAACTATTGCCATTACATGCTACATATTTGCTTTCTTGCGTGCCGATTCGTTGCAATTGGTATTGGGGATCAAGATGTGTTATTATAATCTATAGAAAGTGATGCCCTAAAAAAATTGTAATGATTTGGAGAACTTTGTATGCTTTGCACGATTGTCCGAATCGTGGTTATGTCAAGCATCTATTTGTTCGTCAATATGTGCTGGTGCTACACCGAGTTCCATTGATTTCCAATGCGCGATGCTGTACCGGTGATTGACACCCTTTAGCGCAGGTAGACATGCAGATCCACCACATCCTCCCGTCTGCGGCATGGAGACAATATAGAAAACTTCTTTGACTCGCGAATGCAGCAGTGCCATGCTACACATGATGCATGGTTCATGAGTGATGAAGAGGGTTAGTCCAGTTAGCAGGTAGTTCGTGCCATTGCTCGATGTGTCTGATATTTCAGGGCTGCTATCAGAAGGGGGAGCCACGGGCATCGATGAGTCAACCATGATATCGGAGGACGTTGATGCTCGGAAATCGGCGACCTCGCGGATGACGTTCATTGCGGCGTGACGTAGAGGATGCCCAGTAGATGTACGCGTGTCTTTGGCTGTGAATGACTGAGTCAATTGAGATTGAGCTTCATCTTCAAAGGGCCTCGGCACGTGCGCCATAACCGGAAGCTGATAGAGTGAGCAAGCCAACTTCTGCAAGTTTTCAAACGACTTACCTCGCCACTTGATATTGGCTGAGCACTCTCTCGTAGTATGTGGTTGATGGCATCACGAGCCCATCGAACTTTTGCAATAGACCATTTTTCAGGTTCCCATTTCCTCCGTGGTGCGTATACAGTAGGCCACAGTGAATTTTTCAAAACAAGCGATGTTTGTGTTAAAGCGGGATTGCAGGGGACAAGGACCTGATAGGGATCCCCGGTATCGACGTTGTTAGGGAGTAAAGGAGCAGAAGGTGAGACACTGAGAAGGAGCGTAGATATACGATCTATTTTCCGGATGCGTTTCAGGTGTGCTAGAGTATCGCTCTCTAGACCTGACCGTTTCAACCAACTATCGCCGTTGAGTATTGGTTAACAAGATTGTAGCGGGAGATAGTCTCACTTTAGCATCGTCGCTATGTGTTTCGAGTCCGGGATGTCAACCACCCAGGCTTGCACTAAACAGCGGGTCACACTCTCAGCTTTTGCAAGGCTGGGATGAACGTACTTGTTCTTAGGTCTTCTATATTCTCCTCTTCTTCATCTATTTGGAGCTTCTTCCAGTTGAACGGAAGAGCATCACTTTCCAGGATATCGTTCGGGTCGCCATGACCCTGTGATTCAGTTTCATCCGCTTCGCTATCCGTAGCCAGGATGTCGAAAAATCCAGATTGACTGTTTTGATCAAGCAGAAGTTGACGTTGAGGCTGCAGAGTCTCCATTATGTATCAAATCAATACAGTGACTCAAAAAGGAAATGCACAGGATGACGATAATTCGCAAAATTTGTCATGCTGTGCATTTCCTTTTTTAGTCACTGTACACTCCGAATCCTAAAGCTCTAGCGAACGAGCCATGGCACCTCCTCTATCTCCCCGACCACGGCCTAGGATCTTGCTTATATCCCTAATACCAGTGGCGTCATGGTTTATCGTTAGGTCTTTGCTTGATCCACTGCCTCAACTTCCAGCCCTATGGGCGTCAGTTGGATTCTCCATATTTGCATTCCTTGCAGCGTTTTATCTGGTCCCTGCACTTGGACCAACTTTCGTGAAAGCTAACCTGAAAGGAAAGGACCTCTTGAAGGTCTACTCTGACCCTATGTTCGTGTCATTGCATGAGGTCAAGGATGACTACTGACGTGTCTCAAGACCAGAGAGTCAAGGCCTTGTCTGCGCGTCAATATACATCCTGCTATTAATCCTCTTCATTCCTTTTCCTTTCTCCGCTTCCCTCGCGAACCTTTCAGGCAGTGGAAACAAAGTAGAAGGCTTGCTGGGCACCGCCTCTCTACATCACGAGGTTAGTACCTCCTCAAATATCGAATGAAAGGTTTATGTAACGCGCGATATAGTTGTCCGTATATCTATCGTCCTTGTTATCGCTATTAATGGCCACGTTGCTGGGGTTCCTTGACGATGTATTCGATATTCGATGGAGGCATAAGCTGCCTATCCCGCTCATTGCTGCCATACCGCTTTTGATGGTCTACTATGCGGAAGGAGGGAATACTCATGTTGTTGTGCCCCTTCCTCTTCGACCATTCCTTGGCCTTCTTGTCAACCTAGGTCGGTAATTTTCAACATATCACCGACCATGATATCTCAGTCTGCCTTTAGGTCCCTTGTATTATCTCTACATGTCACTGCTTTCGACATTCACGACCAACAGCATTAATATTCTAGCTGGAATCAATGGCTCTGAAGTTAGCCAGGCATTGATAATTGCTATCTCAGTTATTATCAACGATCTTTTATATCTGCCGTTGCCGTTTGACTTCCGTATACCCTTGCACCTTCTCGGTAATCAAACTGAAGTGGAGGTTGGTGGCGCCTGGCATGCAGGAATGGCCTATGGAAGTAGTGAACTCGTCGCGAGACACCTCTTCAGCCTGTACTTCATGCTTCCTCTTGTAGGTGTCTGCCTTGGATTTATGTACCATAACTGGTGAGTTTTAATGCTTCGTTTCCTCCTCCGAGTTTGGTATTTCTGATTACCCATATTCTTAGGTATCCTGCACGCGCGTTCCCCGGAGACACGCTTTGTTATGTCACTGGAATGGCCTTTTCCGTAGTTGGAATACAGGCACACTTCTCCAAGACGTTGCTCCTATTCTTTATCCCCCAGATCTTCAACTTTCTATTATCATGCCCTCAGCTCTTCGGCCTCGTGCCGTGTCCTCGGCATCGCATGCCAAGGTTCTACCGTCATCTTTGAGCTACGAAAACCGTCACTGACCAACGTATGATCCCTAGATTTGACCCTGATACCAATCTGCTGCACCCTTCAAAAACCATCTTTGACAAACAGCCTCCTAGCAGGCTCGCGTCCATTGCCCTCCGCGTATTGGCCACGCTCGGTCTTACAGAACTAACTGTGAACCCAGCAAGCGGAGTTGTCCATGAAGCTACCAATTTGACCATCCTCAATTTCCTACTCTTGCGTCTGGGTCCGATGAACGAGAAGAGGCTCGTTCAGGTACTTATGTGCGCTCAGGTGTGAAGATTCAACATTATCCCGCTCATTACATTACTGAAGTTGGCAATTTGTCCTGGTCCTTTCATGATAGGTCGCAGGCAGTATCCTTGCTTTCACCATACGTTACGGTTTAGCTGGCCTCCTCTATGATGGCGACAGGCGGTGACGCATATATGTGTGGTTTACAGCAGTTTGCATAGTAAAGAAAAGGCTTTGTTGTCGCTATCGGAATATTTCGGGCGTTATTGAAGTCCTTCGCATTTCGCATGTGATATTTTACTGCATTAATATATAGTTGTACTTATGAGTCGAGAACCTACGGTTGCGCGTTTGCAAAGGGTTCCCTGCCCATATTACCCCGTTGTTCGTCGTTCGTGCAGCCGCGAAATTCCAACAGTCGCGCACCTATGGCATGGGATGTTTACAGAGGGCATGTGAGGTGGGGAACTGTACATACTCGTTGCGGTCAGCGATGTGCTTATGTTTCTGAGTGTCAAGGAACCTGAGGGCGGGTGTTATCTTAGTAGTTTAGATATGTAGCTGCGGAATATATCACCGCGTTCAAGTGAGGGTGATTCATGGCATGCGGGCTCCCGCCAATAACGGTGTCTGCTTAAGGTGGCACTGCCAGTCATGAGCGGGATGAATCGATGACAGGTGTCAATCACTTAACCAAACAGTGTCAATATTGATCATGATATGGCAACGACTGCGAAGTCAACAACACAATGCATGTCGGCCGAATGGCGACCGTGGCTCACAAGTTGCAGCAGCCATTTTCACCAAAGTCCGTCCGTTGAAAGTTGAGAAAGTCCGTATAACGCCGCCATTGTTCGACGGGAGATAGAGCGTAATAGCGGAATCACGTTCATGAAGCTTCGTAACTCCATTCTTCCGGTCATGTATAGGTTGTTATCGCCTAGCGGTATGAATTTGCGCCACGGATAGGTGTTACAGTAGGGGTTCCAGGTTCCACAGGTGGAATCACATGTCTCCGTATTACCTCGCCATGGATATACACAAAAGAGAAATTTTCCATTTACCTTTTAGCGACAACCTATTTCTTATTCCTGCTACCCCCCAACCTTCTTCACTGCTATGACATACGCTGAGCGCGCCGCTTTCCAGGCCGAGGTCGCCGAGGTCGAACGGTGGTTCCAGGTGAGCCCCTTTACCGTAGGACGTGAACTATAATATTGAACAATGTCGGTCATGAAGAGCCCACGTTTCGCCAGAGTAAAGCGGCCCTATACCGCAGCTCAGGTCGTCGCAAAGCGCGGGACCATCCCAATTAAGTATCCTTCTGAGATTCAAGGGAAGAAGCTCTTCGCCCTGCTCTCAGAGCACGCCAAGAATGGCACACCATCTCACACATACGGAGCGTAAGTGACCGTCACACGATACTTTGTATGATGACGTTGATGGAAGGCGCACAGTCTAGACCCTGTGCAGGTTACGCAAATGGCGAAGTACCTCGAGACGATATACGTTTCTGGTTGGCAATCCTCCAGTACGGCTTCGTCAACCAATGAGCCTGGGCCCGATCTTGCGGGTATGCACTCTTACTCCACCAATTATACGCTTTTTATATATACTTGCGTTCAGATTACCCCGCGAATACCGTTCCTAACAAGGTTGAGCACCTTTTCATGGCACAGCTATTCCATGACCGTAAGCAACGCGAGGCTCGCTCGAATATGTCTGAGGCAGAGCTTGCTGCCACTCCATCCATTGACTACCTTCGCCCACTTGTTGCCGATGCTGATACCGGACATGGTGGCCTCACTGCAATCATGAAGCTCACCAAGATGTTCGTTGAGAAAGGTGCAGCTGGTATCCATATTGAGGACCAAGCACCGGGCACGAAGAAGTGCGGACACATGGCGGGCAAGGTTCTTGTACCCATATCTGAGCACATTAACCGTCTCGTCGCCATTCGTCTCCAATACGACATCATGGGCGTCGAGAATTTGGTCATTGCTCGGACCGATTCAGAAGCTGCTACCCTTATTTCCTCAAACATTGATGATCGCGACCACCCCTTCATTCTCGGCTGCACGAACTCGAACCTCCCACCTCTTGCGAACGTCATGACTGACGCCGAGAATACCGGCAAGTCTGGAGATGATTTGCAGGCGGTTGAGGACGCCTGGACTGCGTCTGCCAATTTGCAGTTGTACTCGGAGACTTTGGCTAATGCCTTGAGTGCACAAGGTGCATCGAAACCTACCATTGACCGATTCATCTCTCGCGTTTCGCACTCGTCTTACCCTCAAGCCGTAGTTATCGCACAGAGGGAGTTTGGCCTCAAGTCCGCACCCTACTGGGACTGGGACACTCCCAGGACCCGGGAGGGTTTCTATCGTTACCAAGGTGGCACTCTATGTGCGATTCAACGTTCTATTGAGTTCGCACCTTATGCCGATGCCCTGTGGATGGAAACCAAAAAACCGATCCTGTCTCAAGCTCGCGAGTTCGCGCACGGCGTCCACGCTGCACGCCCAGGTCACTGGTTGGCGTACAACCTCAGTCCTTCGTTCAACTGGGAGGCCGCTGGCCTCACTACCCAGGACATGAAAGATTACGTCTGGGAGCTTGGTAAACTCGGCTTCGTCTGGCAATTCATCACGGTCAGTTCTTGAACCATCAAATAATTTGTAAGCTTGAACTCATTGGATCCCCATATCAGCTCGGTGGCTTGCACTCCAATGCATACATCAGTGACCTCTTCGCTCGCTCATACGCGACGGAAGGTATGAAGGCCTATGTCGAAATTATTCAGAGAAAAGAACGTGAAATCAGCTGTGATGTCTTGACGCATCAAAAGGTTGGCCACTTCTACATCGTACGGCACGTTCTGAAGCTAACAATACAATAGTGGAGCGGTGCCGATTACGCTGATAATCTCATAAAGACTGTCACCGGCGGTGTGTCTTCCACAGCAGCGATGGGCAAGGGTGTCACAGAAGACCAGTTTAAGGCCAAACTATGATCCACCTATTGCTACACCTTGCACGTTCTATCTCCATTGCATGTACAAAATCTACGTACAAATACATCAGGATTATCATTTGTATCGTGGTCCGGAGCTACGCTCTGACTGTAGTTTCATCTCTTTGTCAGTATAGACATGTACAACTACTTAAGCTTAAGTATCGCACATCCTCTTTATCCACGCGGTCGGCACTTGCCGGCGATTGATCAAAGCATTCCGATTCAGATATAAGTACGGGCAAGACTCGGACTCCAGAGAGACTACTACATATACGTCTGAGAATCACAGCTTCAAGACCTACAGCGCGTCGGAAGAAACTATCTGTGATGAGTTCAGACGATCGTGTACGAGTGGCTGCTTCCTTCGTCCTTCAATCGCCACCAGGAGAGATCAATGATGTCTTGAACGGTGCTTAGCACTTACAATGTCTGTTCCTCCATGCAATGCTGATTGGCGTTCTATGTACAACCTCATGCAGATATCCGTGTCATTGTAGATGACGACGCGGGATTAGAAGAAGGCGTCCTTCCCGCCCTTAGAGAGTATAACCTCGCGCAGTTCACAACGGTCGACGTGCCAGGTGAACATCATCAGGTCAGTATTTAACTTAGCGTGTTAGGATATTGCTACTTAATGGATCTTTTTCTAGACAATAATCAGCGAATTTGCACGCGTACCTGGCACCGAAGAAGAACGCTATCTGGACCCACGATCCAAAACATCTTTTATTTTCAACCACTTGAATCTAGTGAGTGACCACTTTCAGTCTCGAGTGATGGTCACCAATATCATTAGTAGGAAGCCACAGATCCTCAGTCAGAGGAGCCTCCAGAGGCTGAGTCTCAAAGGTCAGTGAATCGAAGCTCGTCATGAGGTGTGCACTGGACTTATTAAATATTAGAGCAGCATTGGAATCTGCTGCTTTATCATACTTGAGTTCGCACTACAATGATGGAGTTGCTACTGTTTTCGCCATGTCAGCCACTTCATTCGTGATTCAGATCGTCTCCAATAAATACAATCCGTCAAACTACTGGTGGGTTTTATTGTCATGTGTTATTGTGCCGAACTAAAACACTTATACAGGGCTGGTAGATGGCGCTCGCAATACGAAATAGATTTTGAGAGTGGGAGCATACAAGGCAAAGTCCTTGTAAGCGTTCATTACTATGAGCAAGGCAATGTTAGACCTGTCACGAGACACGCTTCCATTTGTCTGACATTATGGAACAGGTTCAGCTCAATACGTCAAATGACTTGTCAATATCAATACCAGCGGGTATTTTATCACTACCTTCTACATCGTCGGCCTCCAAGATATTTGCATTAATCGAGGCTGAAGAGTCGCGATGCCAGACATCCCTGAATGATGCGTATCATGAGATGGGAGAGAAGACGTTTAAAGGCTTGAGGCGTGCCTTGCCTTTAACGCGACAAAAGATAGACTGGGATAAGGTGTGTTTTATGATCGTACTCGTTACTTTTATCTAACTAGTCTAGACCATGGGATACAAACTGGGTGCTGAACTTACTGCTAGTAATCGTGCTTTTGGCACTCAACCTCGATAGTGGTCCAGATCTCACTTACATGTACTTGTATTTTCTGGAAATGAAACATCATCACACTGAAATACCTTACATATTTATCTATGGAATGGAACTAATAACTGGCAAACGCGAACTTGAGATTGCGGTGAGCTGCGGCAGACGGTCTAAGGCTAAGTAATAGTATTAGCGCCTTCATTAACATTTGTTGCATGGCTTTGTCTTGCAATCGCTGTTCACAGACCAACAACGGACCCTCCGCTTTTCTTTTAACATGCGGAAGCTGCAAGAGAGCATGGCATCATAGTACGTGACTGGTCGTCCTCCACAACGGTACAGGTAACCATCATCACCGCCTTGATTATCTCTAGGATGTCACATCCCTCCCGTCGAAGACAGTGAACTCATTCAGCGCATCCGCTACACGAATACAGGCGATCTCGATAACGGCCTCGCTGGCTGGAAGTGCAAAAGGTGCAAGAAGAAGCAAGCGGTTGAGACAAGCGTCAGCACCACCGTAGCTCAATCGTTGAGACCTGACGACAGCAAACAACTGCCTTCTGCTCACACGCAGAGCATCGCATCTGCGAGCGACCAGAACAGAGAAGCCGATAATGCGAACGTTGTAACTGCCAGTCATAGCGTTGGGCCAGCGTCGAACGTAGACACAACCATCCTAGTATCCCACAATGTCAAAGATACAGAACTCAACGACCATGGCAATCAGCACCAACAGCAGCAGAACAGACATACAGATAGTCATTTGGGAAATACAGGTGATGGAGAGCTGGGCTTGAAGTTTCTGGGCTCTGACCACTTACTATCTCTTCCAGATACCGACGCACTACCAACGACTGCGAATAAAAGGCTCCAGGTCAAACGCGCGCTTCGGGAGCAGCGTGATGATCTTCCAGGTGCATACCATGACCTGGAACCAGATCAACCCGCCGCATATACTAAGTATGCCCGTGCACCAGATGGAAAGAAAGTTGTCTCGCCCGAACAGTCATCACGCCCTACCCACCTAGAAAGCGTAAAGTCTCGCACCGCTACTTCGGTCTCTGAAAGAACTACTCACTCCCCGTCCGCTTTGCGGCCCCACCGAGATGAAGAACGCGTTCATTATGAATCGGTGGTGGAAAGCCCTGGTGAGGGTAGCGGGCCAAAAGAGGGTACTCATATAGACACTCCTTCAGGACCGCCCGTCGCACATGGCGACGTCCGCATGAACAGTCTCGATGATGACAGCGACGATCTCTATGCATCTGTCTCACAAATCAGTAGTTCCACGCCTGGCCCATCTACTTCGAAGCAATTTAAGGAGACACGAGGAGGCTATGTGACGCAGGCTGACCGTGAGGAGGTTCAGCAAGAACAACAGAACGAAGAAATTGATGACGACGCTGGTGGAGTTTCACCCTCAAATCATGAAGCAAACGACCACAGTAACCTCGTCAAGGTTAGGCTTAGGTTCATGTTAAACAGTTTATTCCTGACATAATTCGACAGCAAACATCAAAGCCTGCAGAGGCGCCGTTGGGCCCTAGTTGGTTGAAGGCTCGATACTCAGTTGTCGATGATCCGTGGCGTTGCCCCCGTGATCAAGAACATGGTGACAGGAGACGTAAGAAGCCTACAGCCAGATTTCTCGGCGATGTGGCGCACCCGACAGTGGCGACACTGGATGGGGAACTACTCGAGTTTTTATTCTTTCGTGACTGGTTTCGTCAAATACAAACTAGCATAGCAATATGACTCTCTATTGTGATCACCGTAACGTCACCAATTCCCTGCATAGGTCCCATAATAAATTATTTGTCTACCGTTGTGTGTACGCCGCTGTAAGATGTTTGTTCACCTCTTCCCATAACCCGCAGTAATGCCGACCTTGCGGTAATTTGTCCAATGGATACTGCCACGCACTGATTCTCTTCAGGCGGGGAAAGATATTGGACAAGGCACATGCGACATCATGTGGCTTAGCCAACAACGAATCTCCCAAGCTCAGGTGCGTCACTGCCAGGTTTCGACCCACAGGCCTGTCCTGCATTGTAGCGTGTAAATGCTGGGATGCTATAGGATAGGGGGGAGATAGTCGTATAGCATTTAAGACAATCGCGATTCGATGAAGCCTCGGGCACAAAGTGCACAGCGATTCGAGACCGTGGACGGTTATCGATGGCTTGGTGCGCCAGCCACGACCCTCGTTGAGGCATAAGACCTCAAGTTCTGGCCAGGAGCTTGCCATCGTTGAAAGGTCCGAGTCACCCAGAGAAAATGATAAGCACACACCCAGATCTAATGTTCGCAGTTTGGTGAAAGCGAGAAGGGGTCTGAATACATCCAGAGTAATGATCTTCGAGTCGGGAAGCTGGGAGATAACGAGAGTAGCACTAGAAAGGCTGTCACAGACTTTAATATGGCGCATTGCACTACATTGATTGTCGCATTGACTGGATTGAAGGGTGCGAAAACACTCTGTCAAGGAAGCAGCGGTCGGTGTTTCGGAGACGTCGAAGACTACTGTCTGCAGAGGCCTGCATCCAGGTTTTATAATGGATGTGATAGTTGGCATATTATATGCGCGAAGTTGTAAATTGCGTAGGTCGCAGAACCAAGAGCGATCGACACGGTCTTTGGTTACCATCAAACTACGAAGCGCTAAGGCCTCATGGTTACTGGAAACCCACGAAGGAATGCCCAAGCTTAAAGTCGTGAGTGACTTGAGCTGAGACAGGTGCAAAAGATCTGCTTCGCTAATCGTCGATGACTCGCATTCTAAGGTGGTGAGGCAAGGCAGTCGACAAATGGTTCGAACGACAGAGGGGCCATCGTCTTCCGACAAGGATATGACAGAATGTTTGCTTATCGACATTCTGCGGAGGTTGGGGCAAAGGTTGGGTAGTGAAGCGAGGAAGGGAAAATGGTGAGGTTTGTGGAAAGAAAAATCCAGCTCAAGCGACTCCAAAGTAGGACTCAAGAATAGTCGAATATACACGTAACGTGATCGATCTGTGTCTGTCCAAGAAAGTTGGCGGAGGTTAGGAAGTAAAGGGGTGGTGGTGCGCATCATGCATAAAGATCGTAGTCGCTCTGTGAGGGCTGTTTGGGAGTGCATGACAGGGGGACATGACAGTTTGCGAACACGAGACGCAGCGCGTTGGAAGGATGTGGATGGCACCGATGAGCATGGGTCCTTGAAGAATTCAGTCAGCTATTATGGTTGCCATGGTTTGATGAAACGTGCGTACATCTGACATACTCGGTTTCACATATTGTAGCAAGGGCCGCACATCCGACAGGTCCGACCATAAGAAGTCTAATGCCAGAGGTGATATGAAACGGCAGGTCTGAGCGACAGCGTTGAGCTGGCTATATGACTTGTCTGTTTCACATAGAGCAGCGAGTATGCTCAGCAGGATTTCGTCAACTAACAATGCGTGATGCATGGTAGATGTAATAGGGAAGAGGTGCAGCCGGACTGTGGAGAACGCTGAGGGAGATACGAGGGGGATCTATCTCGCTGAATGGGAGCGGGAATTTCAGATGATAGACGAAAAGATCACTATCGATTGGTCGCCTTATGCAAAGCTTGGCGCTTGATTTATACCCGTTTTGAAGCCAATAATCGTCATTGAGGATGATTTACTAAGGACGAGAATTCCAAAACCAAATTGTCTTGTACTGGACAGATTCATATATTGTCATTCATGCCATCATGGAGACCGTTCGGCATGTGAAGTCGGGAGAAGTAGAAGGACGGTTTAAAGTTGCAGGTTTGATGATCGACTGGCGGAGCTACTGTGGAACTAGTGTTGTGTTCAAGCTCGCAGTCACATGTGCTGTGATTGGCGGCAAAGGAAGGAATGCAACGTTGCCGAGGACTGCCACGATGCCTCTGTATCCATCTCATCCGAGGGAGGTACGTGAATGACTCCTTATTAATTGCTCTGTATAGGTAAAGTTAGAAGATCAGATCTGAGTATTGTCAAGTGAATGCGATGGAATGGTGACCTGACGCTGACTTCTAACACAAACACAATGATGGAAATGATCACCGTGGGCCCTGACCGAGATCCTTTTGTGTGTTTTGCTAAAAATGCCCCTTCGGAGCAGTTCGCATTACAACATGAAGACAATTGTGCGACAGCCTTAATATTGCAGATGAGTTCCTAGCAGCCCCTCTGCGAAAGGAAAGTTCCGAGTGGGGCGTGCGTCAGAACTTTAGATTATAATTTATGTTAGGTCGAAATCTTGGCCTTAGCGTACAACTGGCGGCCCGAGAATGACTCACTCCTATGTTCATCGCCGTAAGCAGTGCAGTGTTCGCATGTGCACTGTCCTATTTCGGGGAGTCAAGGACTCGGGTGGCGGCGTAAGTATACGCAAAACATAGTGGCCTGAAAAGATTTTTTTAAGGATTTCTAGATTCGAGATGAAGTCTACTAGGGATGCAGCCGAGCAGAGTTTACATACATGGCTTTTCCTTGGAAAATTGATGAGCGCCTGTCTCGCTGGGATGACCGCTGGGGGGGGGCCAAGCGATGCATGCAATCTAGGTTTGATTGCGTATCCGACCAGGTAGACTGCCAATTAGAAATCTAGTTCTGTAAAGGTTTAGATGATAAGCCGTCGATTGCATTAAACAAGCCCACCTATCAAACAACCGGAGTACTGAGTCTATATCGCGGAGTATCACATTCTTTGACTTGGAGAAGTTGGGCAAAGTTAAATAAATGAAGCGAAAACCAGCGCGGCACGGAGGCTATGCGGGTTTTGATGCCAATGCGGCCGGTTCCTGGAACCTATGTAGGAATGTTATGTACGCGCGCGCAGAACAAGTATGCACAAAGGCGATTTGAAAATTTATGAGGTGTCTAGTACAATTATTATTATTATTATTATGTAGTGCCTCGGCTTTCGGTTTAGTGATTGCGTGATGGCCTGCAGATATGCATGAGCAGCCGCGGTATAGCTGTGTATTCACTGAGTTAGCAAAATGTCAAAACTGATGCATTAATGATGCTCGAGTGGATCATGGCGGTGCTGCACCCCTCCGCCACAAAACGACCCCCCCACCACTCCGTTACCTTCATGACATGACGATCCTCGATGAAAACGATCTTATTCGTTTGCTCAATGCTATCCAAGAACTTTCTGAGCAGCTTTCACAGAGCCGGTCTATATCAATTTCACTCCATGCCTCAGCAGGAGCTGTAAAGGTTTGTCGTCTCCTCGATACTGGCAACCTACAAAGTCTCGACTGATTGATTCACAGACTCAAGCAGCGCATGCACAGACGGGTTTTGTTCTCCGCAGGTGGGATGTTGCGTAGGATGCATAGAGTAAACTGACCGCGCCACCCGCAGATTTAATCTCGATAAGGCCCAAGGTTTGTCCAACTAATTATTGCTGATACAACCTTACTGACCTCCTTCCTTCAACTGCAGATGTGTACGACGCAGAGCTAGAGCGCATGAACACCTCTCTTGCAGCTGAAAATCAGACGTTGCAGCATGATAACAAGCAACTTGGCGCTCTCATTCGGGAGTATGAGCAGACACTCGAAAGTGTAATGAGTGCATTCCGCAGGAGAGCTGTACGTGCATACATTTACGTTCTAGCAGCAAATGATAAAAATACGTCCTCTTTTCCCTCTACTAACATGATCCGCTGCTCTATGTACGTACGTTCTCCGCGGTAATTAACGTGCAGCGTGACGTCCAAGAACACGAGCTCGCTGTCATTCGCGAGTACGAATCCAAGCTTATTGCAAGGGAGTCAGAGGACCTTCTTCGTGCCCTGTCTGCGAGCACCGCCCAATCCGCAGCCCTCGGGCGGATATCAAACATGCTGCGCCACCTTATGCGCACACTCCACGGAGAAGATGTCGCAGGTGCTCATACACCCGAAGCTAAGCAAGGCAATGCGGAGGAGTTTGATTTCGAAGAAGAAAAGGAAGACTGGTCACTTGAGAGGGACTGCGAGCTTACACGACTGGAACTAGAGAACGCTGTGTTGCGGAGAATGCTCGGGATGGAGGTGCAGGAGATAGACCCGAACACTAAATGGAATGTTACAGATTATCCAGCAGACCATTCACGCCTGCTTGGATCTCATCCCGGGCCCAGTAATCATATTCCTCAACCTCCCCAACCGCAGAGGAGAATACTGGGCGGGGCACCAGGCACGGTGGGACCGTATGGAACTTACAAGAAGGGCAAGCCAGGCTGACACAGCGTAGGGCAGGTCTGAATCCATATCTGCCGGGTTTTAGTTAATGCATTCGGAATGAACAGTTCACCAGTAGGAACGACTATTTTTTGAAGTCTCTCATACTTCCAATAGCACTACATACTTAGGTATTAGTAGGAACTGGACAAACTTCACGTCGATCGGCACAGATGACTAAGCGCATTTTTAGCCCCGCGAAGCTCGGAGATTGAAATTACAAGTTGGAAACTTATCATTAGTAATCGACCAAACTTTCACGTCGCCACCACCAACATCGACGATGAGCTCGTTCATTCGCCCTCCTCCGGGCTTGCCGCCCCCGCCACCAGGCATGCCTCCCCCGCCAGGATTTACACAGGCTTCTTCCTCAAAGATGCCTTCTGAAGTCCTCGCACAAAAGACCCAGAAATGGGTGTCCATGCAGAAGAAGCGCTACGGCGAGAAACGCAAAGGAGGATACGTTGATATGGGCAAACAGGTGTGTGCAGCCGGTATTTTACCTTGTGAGTATTTCATTAATGATGGTGCAGGACCTGCCTCCGGAACACGTCCGTAAAATCATTAAGGACCATGGTGACATGAGCAATCGCAAGTTTCGGAATGATAAACGTGTCCACCTTGGCGCCTTGAAATATGTCCCTCACGCTGTGATGAAGCTGCTCGAAAACATTCCGTTCCCGTGGGAGCAGGTCAGGGAGGTCCCCGTCCTCTATCATATCACTGGTGCAATTACTTTCGTTAATGAAATCCCCCGCGTCATCGAGCCTGTCTATCATGCGCAATGGAGTTCCATGTGGCTAGCCATGCGTCGGGAGAAGCGTGACCGTAGGCATTTCAAGCGTATGCGCTTCCCGCCATTTGATGATGAAGAGCCTCCGTTGGATTATGGTGATAACGTGCTGGATGTTGAGCCTCTTGAAGCAATCCAGCTGGAGCTCGATACGGAGGAGGATTCTGCCATCATCGATTGGTTTTACGACCCTAAGCCGCTGGTGGACACACCTGCGGTCAACGGTCCCTCATATCGTTATTGGCAGCTCACTTTGCCTGTCATAGCGAACTTGTATCGGCTTGGGAGAACCTTGCTATCAGACCAACCAGATGATAATGCAAGCTACCTTTTCGATAAGAATGCGTTCTTCACCGCCAAGGCTCTGAACATGGCAATTCCTGGAGGGCCAAAGTTTGAGCCATTGTACCGTGATATGGATGCGTTCGATGAAGATTAGAACTAGTTTAACGATGCCAATAAAGTTGTTATTCGTCAACAAATCCGTACCGAGTACAAGGTCGCCTTCCCGTATCTCTATAATTCCCTCCCTCGTTCTGTCCACCTCTCTCCGTACCACGCACCCAAGAA